>JBBPRG010000324.1:0-14490 GCA_038092895.1 Chalciporus pseudorubinellus | reverse complement strand
ACGCTGATCCTTTGCCACCTTTCTGAGATCTTCCGATAAACCGTGCTTGCCGGTGAGATAGTCCAAGAAGAGACCATTCTGAGATATCCATGCGAAAGCGTCGGTGCGGCGCAGCGCATCCGTGAAAAAGCCATCCTTCAGGAAGATAGGTAAACCAGTCTCCTTCGTCGGAGAAGTATCTAAAAAGGGGGTAGCTCTCTCTCTCGGCGTAGTTCGTGGTTCGCGAACATTGACCCAGAAATCGGAAAGCAGGTCTCCGCCCATGCCGTAGTAAGATACGAGCGCTGCTGGACGAGGTACTGCATGTAACGCCGCCAAACGAGCGATGTATCCGCCACCCGACTCGCCGATGACAGCGATCTTGTTACAATCAAGTGTGATTGTAGCACTGGCAGGCAGTCGCTGATTGAACTCGTGGTCGAGAAAATGAAATAAGCGAATGGCATCGTCGAGTTGATCCAATCCAGTGAATGGATGGAGTAATCTGTAATCTGCAGTGATGAACAAATAGCCACGCTCGAGGGTTTTCCCTGAGGATAACGGCATCGTCAGTTTGCATACACTCGGAACGGGAGTAGAACGATGCCGGCTCATTATGATACGAACGTTCTATCCAAGGGAAGTAACTGATGCACTCGTTGCGTCGTGTTCCGCTGAAGCAACCGCCACCGTGGAAGAACAAGATGGCTGGTGTTGGGCCATGAACGTTCTGTGGCAGGTATGCATCCAGCTTGATGTCGATGCCACTGGCATCGAGATTGGCATAGCTCATAGTGATGGGGTTCTCCCACTGTGCTGCAGGATTTCTAGAAGCACTATCAATTATGCTGTAAGACGTCTATATGGATGTGTGCACTTACGAAAGGTGTGGCATGGTGGAGATTCTGGAGAACCACGTTAGTATGTGCAGACCTTTATCGATATTTCAGGTTCCTGCAACGAATTGGGGAATCGGGCTCATAGTGGATTGGAAGGAGCAGCACGTTTTCACACTTGTAATTACTGGGAATTGATATCAATGATAGCCAGTTTGTTGAACGATCGATCTACAAGCGGCAACTACGGAAACTTCATACTTTACCCTGCTGTGTCCATTGCGCTTCAAAATGAAAATGCAAAACTCTGCTTGTCTCCACAACACTGGGCAGCCCCTTGATGCAATCTGGTGGGTTGGAAAAAATCTTTTGATGGTAGTCTTCGTGGGCCTGATGCAGTTGGAGTAAGTTGCTTGCCATGTAATTGTCTGGCAAGGAATCATACTTCGAGAGCATTCCATCCGACAAAAAATATCGTTTTATCGCTATTCGTCTTCCACGCAGCTGTAATACAACCATGCGCTTCCAGAACAGTCTGCATCGCCTCGTCGATAAGTGCTGTGGCTTTCGTATGATCACACTCTTTTTTCAGCGTTGTGATTGCCACCTCCGTCACCGGTGTATTCAAGCAAGCTAGCAGTTCGGCGCGACGCATCTCGATGCGCTCTTGATCCTTCGGAGTGGTGCCAAATAATGATTGGGGGCCCAGGCCACCTGGAAACCCCGCTGGGATTTGCATAGTTGGATCAGTCTGTGTCCCTGGCAGAATCATGTTTAAAAACTCGTACCGATGACGACTAAGGTGAGTTCAGGGTCTTCAAGACATTCACCTTTCCATATGCCAAGGGTGGCTTTGTCACCCATAATCGACAGACTATTCACTTGATCATTTGCCAGTGAGAGGTCCTGATAGCGAGGAAACGTCAGGATGTGGACCGTTGTTGTGGTGACGGTCAACTCCATGTCGCGAATATTGAAGCCTTCAGTCGCGAAGATGTTCGATAGGTAAGAGCGTTAGTGCAATTTTTAGAATTGGAGATGCCCACCCTACGATCTCTCGATATCGCCTACAACCTCCATTGTCAGTTGATGCACTGCCAGTCCCAGTGGCATCTAATGCTTCCGTCCAAGGTGATCTTGAAGCTAACCCTCAGTGGAAATCATAGCATTCAATCCGAGACCATGGCGCCGGGCTTCTTTATCAGCTGGCTCAGCTTCCCCTTTCCGTTCTCACTCGACGGTTCCATGTGTCAGTGTGAGAACGCTGACATCTCATTCTTCTGGATTCCTATTAGTATCAATGGATTGCGGAGTTGGTGGAGATCATATCTAGGTGCCTGGAGTCGCACGCACCTAACGACGTACGTTCTTCGGTAAGCTGTGCACGAACTGCGAAAGTCAACATTCTTGCAACTCCTGCGGCTCGCACTAGATATCACTGGCCAACCATACAGGAGATGGGTATATCTCTAGCCGACCAACGTGGTGGGCGCAAATCTACTCTGTATCAAATACCATCGCCCTGATCTCGATTGACTGTCTCTGTGGTGCATTCGCAGGACTACTCCGGTCCAGGAAAGCCGAGTGGGGGGCGAAACGTGCTTTGTCCAAGTCGGAGTCAAAGCACTTGAACAGGATCACTTCGTCCGGGGTTTGGTCAGACAAGTAATACCACCGATGTCCCGGGTTGTACTTGAAACTATAGGTTCTACTCTCACGATGGGGATAGATGAGTCTCGTTTCGACTAAATCTGTCGTGAGATTGATGGAACGGTAGTCAGCGACTGCAAGAGGTGTGTGGGCCACGGGATTAGCAATGGGCCTGAACAGCGTGGGTAACATCAGTAAACATGTGATAGATGTGGATGCTGAGCCGACCTCCAGACGTTGATGATGCGGTGGCGCCCCTTCATGAGTCTTTCAGCCTCATCCCCTAGACGTTTCTTGAGGCGCTCCTCTTGAGGAGTTTCCATCCCGTCTACATGGACGGCTTGCTACGAACGTCGATGAGAAATCAGCCTGCGAGGACCTGATCTCGATCCGAAACTTACCCCATACGGAGCGTCGAAACCCGTTGTCTGAGCATCAGGGCTCCTCCTGAATATGTGGTCATAGATAGCGACCCTCTTTGCCCCGGCGTACTTCTTAAGAATCTCCTCAATCTCGGGATAGTAGACAGTCTGAATCCTCTCTTCGTCGACAAAATCTTTTTCGGTGCTAGGGCACTTCACGAATTGGAAGCCACTGACATCGAGGCCGAAAACCTCATTGCTGCCTCTGATATCATGAACGATGACAGAGCAGGCTTCCGGACTCAAGTTGCTCCTCGGCACGTCTGCGGGAGGTTCATCGGCGAAAAAGTATGGGGGCTGGTCGTCCTTCAAAGAACAGTAATTGAGAGTTGTTTGAACATCACGATTTTCAAGCACTTTGAGAAACATGATGGCGATGGCTGTGGAGGTGAATTCCGAGCGTTGAAGGCATTTGTAAAGATGAATGAGCACCAGCTTTTATAATCGACTGATCCAAGACCATGTACATTTGACAAGACAAAAAGGGTTGTCGTCTCACCGTATGACCATTGGGACCAGGTACTCAGATTGCTCACACGATCTAAAAAGTGCATCAAGCAAATGTGAAACTACATAGTACAGCGGGACCGGATAATCGATCTCCTTCACTGCAATGAATCTATCCCTCTGTTGAATTCCTCCTCCGTCATCTTCCATGCCTTCAACTTGGCCTGCTCGCATCTTTCCTTGTATTCGGTCGTCTCTCTCAAGCCCCTCCATGCAGTTTTCTCTAACGTATTCCACCAATCCCTCTCGTACGGATGTCCTGGAGAACCGGCGTAACCCCAGGGTTTTGCATGAACCGGTTGAAAGTGTGGATCCAGAACGGACAACGCCCACGGATGAACCGGTCCAGTGAAATGAACGATGGCCGGATCTTTGAGTTGTTCCAAGGGAAGTTTATCTCGCTCTTCATCCGGCCATCCTGCAAGCGAACCGATTCCGTGTCCATTCCACTTGAGGCTCAACCATAGCCTACGACCTCTGAAGTGAATATTCAGCGGATCTTGATCAAAAAATATGGCGTCCTTCATCTCATAGCAGAGAGTTTCGAGCTCTCCGATATTGGTGCGAGCCCTTGGGACGTCGATCAGCAACACGCCCGAATTGAAGTACTCTCCTCGAGGAACGCGATCGTGTCCCATCGGGCAATATACGTCAGGTGCCGCGGCAAGACAGTTGCCTCCAAGGTCGATGTTCCACAACTCTCTTAGATCCTTGCGAACCAAGAGATCTGCATCCAGATAAATAACGCGATCGACGGGTAGACATTTCATCATGTCGATCCTCCCCCAAGCTGCGCCCAGGTTATGGGCCAGGGAGTTTGGAGGCAGATCCATGAAGTGAAGGGTGATATCTGAGCGGGTGGACAAGGATACTTCAAGCCTCTTCTTGTCCTCCGAAGCGAGGCCGCAATCGAAGATATAGAGCACGATAGGTCCTAGAACGTTTTCCGCGATACTGCGTAGAGTGACGGATGCTGGCATGGCATATCCTGAATCGAAGGCGAGTGTGATGTTCATTCCGTCGCCGATATTATCATTGACCCAAGGCTGAACTTGAAGAGCCTTGATCGTATCATGGGAGGTGGTTATGGTTGACTCCGGAGTCACGGTGTCCATCGCTCAAGGCGTTGAAGGGACTAGAGAGATTGATTAAAGCGATGAACTAAGCATAGTTGGTATGAGATGACCATACCGGATCATGCGAGGGCGAAAGTGGATGAAGGACCAGGTTTCTTCTGTCTTCGTATATGTGACATTCTTTCGTTAGATCTCCTAGCTCTTTCAATTACTCCAACTACTCCCGTGCGCTGGGAGAACAGCCTGGGGTCGGGGTAAATCTGAAGCTATTACCCCATAAGAGAAGAAACGAGCTGCTGTCGGCCTGGAGACATCCGAGTCCGATATCGCGGTATCGTATCACATTGCTCCTTTCTGCGATTAATCCAGAACGGAAAGTATCAATCGGACGCACGGAGGCCCCGGGCCTACCCGTACCTTGTGCTTTTCCGGGCACAAGTGCTGGACTGGCAAGACAAGGTGTCAACTTGAATACGAATCATGAGATCCAGAGAGATGTTCTCGCGAAGTAGTCTCACAAATACGAAGGTTCAACCTATCCCTCTAGTCTCCGCTTTCGCCCTCGCATGCTCAGGTACGGTCTTCTCATCACAATTATGCTTGATTCATCACTTTCATAACTATCTTTAGTAGTGACTTTGAACGATGAGTACTCTGGAGGCAACTGAAATCACTAGTCCCACTCGTCAGTCCCTGACCAATGGTAACATCGGTGACGGAATAAACATAGCCCTCGCATTCGATTCAGGATATGCCATGCCAGCATCCGTCACTCTACGCAGCATCGCGGAAAACGTTCTAGGACCTATCGTGCTCTATATCTTCGATTGCGGCCTCACTTCTGATGACAAGAAAAAGCTGGAAGCATCCTTGTCCATCCGCTCAGATATCACCCTTCACTTCATGGATCTGCCTCCAAACTCTCTAGCATCTAATCTGGGTCCCACTTGGGGGAAGATTGACCTGATTAAATGCCTGCCTGTCAATCACATTCTTTATCTGGATGCCGATCTCTTGGTGCGCAAGGACCTCAGAGAGTTGTGGAGCATCGACCTCAGGGATTACCCCCTCGCCGCCGCATCTGATATATGGTGCACCCAGAAACCCCAATCCTCCTCTCGGGGGGAGTACTTCAATTGTGGGGTGCTACTAATCGATACTGCAAAAGCTCTCTCCAGATTTACAGAGCTCGAAACGCGCTGCTACGAGATGAAGGACTCCTTACTTCATGAACAAGACCCGCTCAACATTCACTTCAAGGGTGAATGGGTACCCTTGGACCTGAAGTGGAATGCGCAAGGGCTAGGAACGTACGAGAAGCGCGCGAACAAAGAGAAGATTCGTTCAGAAGACATGAAGGATCCAACGATCGTCCATTTCACCGGACCGGTTCATCCACCATTGGCGGACGCGGTGAACTATCACTTCCAGCCATATACAGCTAAACCATGGGGTTACGCTGGTGCTCCGGGACACCCATACGAGCGGGAATGGTGGGTAATGCTAGAGAAAACCGCATGGAAAGGCTGGAAGGAGATGAGCGACTACAAAGAAATGTGTCAGCAGGCCAGGGCAAAGGCATTGAATACTGCGAAGGAGGAATTCAATCGGCGGGTTGAGGCGATGATGTCGAGGTGAAGCGGCACTAGACACCGATTTCTCGTGTACTGGTCTCCGTCAACGGTTCTCTGAGAAGAATGTACATTTAGTGAAACTGCTCCCTTGTTTTCAACCATTTTCACAGCGTCGCATCAAGTGGACCATCAAAGCAATGTCAAGCCTACTGCAAGTAACTCTGAGAAACCGACTCTAGTCATTATCGATGCCAATTCTCCTGTTGAACTCCTCCTCCACAAGCTTCCATGTCTTCATTCTTGCCCGTTCGCATGTTTCCTTGTGCTCAGCGGAATCCTTCCACCCTTTCCACGCAGTCTTCTCCAACATATCCCACCATTCCTTCTCATACGGATGTCCTCTCGCTCCAACATAGCCCCACGGTTTTGTATGACACGACTGATAGATGGGAACAGTCAGTATGTACAAAGCCGGTGGGTGCGCTGGTCCAATGAAGTGGACAATTGCTGGATCCTTCCCGTCCTCCAAGAACCGCCTCCCTCGTTCTTCATCAGGCCATGCAAACCCTTCTTTTTTGAAGCCTATCGCGTTCCACCTGTCGCTTAATGGAAGCGTGTGACCTCTGAAATGAACGTTGAGTGGGTCTTGGTCACGAAATGGGGTGGTTCCCTTCATCCTGCAGCAGAGTCTTTCAAGCGCTGGGATGGTGGGGCGAACTTTGGGGAGGTCGATAAGTAGCACTCCTGAATTGAAGAACTGGCCCCGAGGGGCTTGGACATGTTCATGTCCCGTCGGCATCCATGGATCGGGAACGACACCGAGAGAGTAGTCCCCGAGGTCTGTGTTCCACAGTTCTCGTAGATCTTTGCGTACGAGAATGTCCGCGTCGAGATAAAGAACCCGTTTGACGGGCAAGTGCTTCATCATATCGATTCTGGCCCACGCCGAGCCCAATTTCGTCCCTAGAGAGTCGGGAGGTAGATCCATGAAGATAAGGGAGATATCAGTGCGCATGGGCAACGATGCTTCAATCTTCTTCTTTTCTTCAACGGTAAGACCGCAGTCGTAGACGTAGAGCGTGATGGGCCCGAGTACGTTCTCTGCGATGCTGCGCAGAGTCACCGCAGCTGGAATAGCGTACGCCGAGTCAACAGTGAGTGCAATGTGCATTCGGTCACGGATGACCTCGTCGGACTGCATCATTGCTACAGGAAATGGTTACGATAGTCAGTGGGACGCGGAGAGTCCTTACCCAGCCAAGAGGTTTAGATTGAGGAGATCCGCTGGAAAGGCCATGCAGTTCTGGTGGTATATATGAATTCAAGACGTTCGCAAGATCCATTGCATCCGGAAGAACCCTTGTCAGTATCACTCCGCATCAGCCTGAGTGATAGTATCAATAAGGGCTCTATTTCGCTTCCCATGCAAGGAATGTGCCCTTCAAGTTGAAGCGCCACATCATGATGACACACGGCGATAATTTCTCGATGTTTATAGTCCGACACGGTGTCAGCAGTGCACGATGCGAATTTGCGAAGACACCATGAGGGTCCCGGTACTACTGTGTCCGTTCCTAGCACATTTGTTGTATTGAAACGCGGGGAATTATGGGCCTGGCTCAAACCATGATCTTTGCTTTTCTTCCTCTGTTCGCTGCTCTAGCTCTAGCTGCTTGGTTCCACAAGCCAAGGAAACACCGTAATCCTTATCCTCCAGGACCTTGGTCTCGGGCCTTGCCGTTTATTGGGAGCGCATTCAGCTTTGATTTCGGGGCCCCTTATCTGACCTACACAAAGTGGGCGGAGACATATGGTGAATGGAATTTCTGCGAGTGCATGACGCTGTTTCCAGTTGTTCATGCTTTTACTCGCCAGGTCCTATTGTCCATACACGCATCCTTGGCGATGACATCGTTGTGGTCAGCAACGAGGCTGTGTTGAAGGCTCTGATGGACGGATCCCGCTCGACCGTCTACGCTTCTCGGCTCCCATTCCCTTTCTTCAAGCGGTATGTTCTTTCTTCAATGATTCTCAAAAGAACGTAAGAAGCTCACGAGTGCTGTAGTTTCGGAGTTGACTTTCATACAGCGATGATTCCATACAGTCCAGAGTGGCGTCAGCACAGGTCCTTAGAATCATACCTCCCGGTTAGCCGAGTTTGAACTGTGCACAGAGCCCTCCTTCATCAAGCCATGCACAGTGATATGGTCCAAGAACATCAAGATCTTTTTATAGAGAAGGCAAAGTCGCTAGTGCTGCTCCTTCTCGATTCTGTTTCCCCCGAAGATCTAGGAGAATCATTGAAACAGTAAGATTCATTCCGGTACTCTGCCACTGAACTCAGGCCGAAGGCGGGTATAACAGTTTTGCAGCTACTACTGCTCTTGAATTCACGTATGGCTACAAGGCACAACAGAACGACGTGGTCATTACTGCCACCATGGAGCAAGCTTCAACCACATTGGTTGGACGAATGTCACCAGAGATAGCTTCCTTGGTCCACAAATTCCCATTCTGTAGGAATATTCTTCGTGTCCAGTGTGGCTGGAGTTGACGATCCATCTATTGTTTTCACCATCCCCTCGTATCTGACAGTCAAGTACATTCCAGGGTCCATCCTTGGCGCGTCTTCCAGTCTGAAACTAGTCTCTATGGTGAAAGATATCCCGTACGAATTCTTGAAAAATGATTTAGTGCGTTCAGGATTTCATCACAGCTTTGACGAGGCCACCTGATCCTGATTCCTGAAGCGTTCCTCCAAAGAACAACGATCCGCCATGGCCAATGTATTGAGCAGTCAGGAGGGATCCAAAACCCCAGCACCAGAACTTACCCTAAAGAACGTCGCTGCAACCATCTATATCTGTAAGTTTTGCCTGTTTGTATTTACTCGTTCTCTGACATCGTGGTATCTCCAGCTGCAATTGACAATGTGGGTTTTTTGTTGCCTCTGACACAGAATAACTAACATCATGGTGTGCTAGATTGCTGCCACTCTACAAACGTTTATATTAACAATGTTCACGTTCCCTGAGAAGCAACAGAAAGCACAAGAAGAACTTGATCGCGTCATTGGCTCTGAAAGGCTTCCTACTTTCGAAGATCGTCCATCGCTACCATACGTTGAGGCATTGATCTGCGAATGTTTCCGGTGGCATCCAACCTCGCCCGCAGGTAATTTGACGCCTTCTCACCTAGATACGACTTGTCCTGAGCATTTAAAAGGTGTCGCGCACTACACAACCGAGGATGACATATTCGAGGGCTACTACGTCCCCAAAGGTCAGTCCTAGTGTGACATCCGAGTCTTCACCATTAACTCACCATGATGCAGGCTCACTTGTCAGGTTCAATACATGGCACGTCAAGGATTATTGGTCACCTCAGTCCCAGTATCTGATGGCTTCCTAGGGCGGTATCGCGTGCATGTGAAGATCCAAAGGCCTTCAAGCCAGAACGACATCTACTTCCCGATGGCGAGGTATCCCCAGAGTCACGCATCAGCAGTGGTTTTCTCTACGGAAACTTTGGGTTCGGAAGGCGGTGTGTACACTTGCATCGTATATGAAGGCGTACTAGTATTCACTCGCTTGCGTGTTTGCAGCGTCTGTCCTGGTCGCGTTTACTCTGATAACATCCTCTGGGTTGCTGTTGTACAAATCCTCGCTACGCTGAACATCTCCAACCGAGAAGCTGACGGAAAGGACACTAATATGTCTGCCTTGGAATACGAAGGGAGTTTCACAGCGTAAGCGAACTTGTGCCTGACGAAATAGCACTAACGCCGACGGCGATGTACAGCCGTCCCAAAGTATTCCAGCACAAATTCACGGTCCGTTCTCACACCAGGGAAGCCCTCCTTCGCAAATCCATCTAGTAACCCAGGGGTTTTTTCCATGTTTGTCTTGCTCCCGTGATAATCAGCGTGCCTATCTGTTGGTTCTTTACATCCAATACATCCACAAACCAACCTCGCTCCATTGTTCTCGACCGGCCTTTCCAGATCTGATGAACGAGAATACCCACAGCCAATTTACACTGAATTCAATCAATCCACTCCAACCGCTATGATACATGGCATGGGAAACGTATCACGAGGCCCCCCTGTCAATTTTGGGGCCGCACTGTGTCCCCTCTGACATGCTTCCATTCCTCCCACACCCCGTTCCTGGAGATCGGAGCCCTCGATTTATGTTTTAAACAGCTCCAAGTCCACCGATGCAGAGAAACCATGGTGATGGGTTGGCTTCTCCTTTTCAAGTGGCATAACTTGTTTCCGCGCGATCAAATGACCCGGAACCTATGTGTTGTATCGTACAGACTGATAGAGCCCTGTAAGAATGTTGAAGAGTGACTTGACATGAGAACACTACGATTTCCAGGGTCCGAATTACCGTCCCATGACTATTGGTATTGATTCCTTTATTCGAAAGAAACGTTGTGTTTCTCTTGCAGCAAGTGAAGCTCTTCTTTCTCTTTCTCTGTCAGGCCATCCTCGAAAAGTCGTAATGTGTGCGTCGCATCCACAAAAGACCTTCTGACAACATGTGCTCGTTGAGATGAACGAGGAACGATCTGACAACGAAACGGGCGGGGAGCAAGAGTGAGGTCCTGGTGATAAAGATCTTTCAATCAACGATTTACTCGAAAGGAAGGAATTGATCTCACGCTAGTATAGTCTTGCAAATCAAGCTCAATGGGTTTTCCAGTTGCCGGGTCAATTGCTGGATGAAAGTCAAACGCCCAAAGTAGTCGCATTGTCGCAAGAGCCTGTGGAGTGATTAAACACTATAACGAGAATGAGGACGTGTAACAGACCATAGTGTGCTCGGCGACATGCATCCCAGGACACATCCTCTGTATAGGTTCGATTGTGACTCTACTGCGGGTACCACCATCAAGATGATTAGACATACCCTGCCTGCACCAAAGACGAGGGTATCCCTGAAATCTTTCCCGTGTTCCTCTGACTTGGTCCCGAACTTGGTCTTTAGGAATCGCTCCGGTTCAAAGACGTCCGGATTGTCAAAGACGTCAGCGTCATGGAAGATCGCCCCTGAAGCTACGTTAGCTGATAATTGCCAAACTATGTATATGCTGTAAATACGTGCATAAGTTCAGCATGATGGTCGAGTCCCGGGGAATAACATAACCCCTGTACTGTAAGGAAATTGTTCGTTTGGATGTTGAGGCAGGGATGGATGATCTGACTCACGGTTTCAGTATCGACCATTGCATGGGGCAGCGCCATTGGTAACATTGGCCTAAACCTAACTAGCTAAGTGGCGTAGATGTCAGCCAGGTAGAACGTAGAGAAACACGATGATCAACCTCTTTGATGAGCGCCGAAATGTATGGCAACTCCTTCAAGTCGTCTAAAATGGGAAGTCTTGCATCACCCACGACAGCATCCAAAGCATCTTGAGCAGTTTTGGTGACATGCGGAGATGCACAAAGGAGTAGGATCAAAGACTGCAGATACGTCGCAGTGGTATCCGTTCCTCCTTCCAGCATGACAATTCCCAGATTTCTAGAACGAGCGTTTCAGTGTTAGTCACGAGAACAAAGAATCAGGCTGCGCACGCCATTGTAGCCCTGTCGAGACCAAGTTCATCTCCATGGATAATTATCTTCTCAATCATTGAACGAGGATCTTCGCCTTTCTTGACTCGAGCTTCACATTCCTCATAGAACCGCCAAAGTAACACGTCTCTTCGTTGACGCACATCTTCGCAATCTTGGATCCATGGTGCCCATCTCCTTGGAACATATTTCAGGAAGGTTAGAATATCTATCGGAGGGTGCGTTCCAGGGCTGACAGTATGCTCGAGAGCATGGAGAGTGTCGAAGAATGTCTTTGCATCGGGTGATGTGTAGTGAGGTATCCGTGTTCCATACACGATACATTTAGCAACTGAATGAGTGAATCGGCGCGTGGAATGATAGAACGCCTGCGGTTTGAACTTGAGCAAACACAACGCCGTTGAAAGGAAATGGTGTACTTCGGGGTGTTCAAGAAGATCGCAAAGAAGCTGTGAACACTCTGCCTCCTGAATGGGAGAGTAGGTTTCTGTTGCCTGAGGAGACAAAGACTGACTCAGCCATTTCTTGAGTGTACGCAAGCGAGGACCTAGATGACATCAGTTCTTATCGCAAGCTTGAACATTCAACAATTGACCATATTTCATGAAGCCGATGTGATTCCCGTCGGTGATCCGATCGACAAGATAGAGTGAGGGACGACTACTAGCATTCCACCCAGTCTTGTCAATCAGCTCTTTCGCTGCCGTTGCGCTCGAGATCACGATCATTGTTCCGGATGCGATTTTGAGCTTCAAATCAGAGTCAGATCAGATGAAGACAACCAACATTAATCTAATGTTCTCGGCTTACAGAGAAAATATCACCCCATTCACGAGCCCATTTCTGAAATCTGAGATGCACTCGGTAAACCATTAAGCGTTTCTGGGTATCACTTACTGTACGTGTAACTCGGAACGGGGGAACAGATGCAAGTTACCCAAGACAGGAGCGGTTGGGGGTCCAGGTGGCAGTCCGTGTTCACGCCTGGTGGAGGTCACGACGAAATATGCTAAGCCGATACCAACGACTGCGGCAATGGTCCCGGGTTGCATTGTGATTGAGAAACACAAGACAGTGCTGCCGTAGTAATAAGGCCAGTAGCACTGTATCCGTGTTTCAACTCGGACAGGGTGCGAGGCACGCACACCGGGATATTCCACATCCATTATAAGATGTCCAAACTTTGGGAAAATCATAATCTTGAGATTCGTAAATAGAGAGTTTTCATTCGTTTGAAGAGTTGAATGTTGAGAATGTTTGTACCTGGTGATGTTTAAATTATGAGCCGCCACTGGGCTCCACAAGCTCCATCGTTGAGAGAGACAAACTCAACCAAGCTGAGATTGTGAATCTCGAAAGAACTGCAAAAACATGACTTTGTGAAGTGGGACGAAGCACTCCCGGGAAAGTGAGTTCGAAGTCGAAGAAAAAAAAATGAGCCGGCGTTTCCCAGCCAATTACAGCGTGACTAGATAGTCAGGATAATTACAGATCCTCATTACAGTGGTTGGCAATCAGATGATTCAATTGACTCCTCGAAATTTCCTGTAGCAACTTGAATCAGTTCATAAGTGGCGTAATCAGTGATCTCAGTAATAAGTACTGTCGTTTAGTGGGCTTTCAAGGAGATCCGATCCGAGGTAAAAGGAGGTTCAACTCGTTGGGGATGACATCGAGTCTCGACTCGATAGCCGAGCTCCTCGCGAGTGGAATTTTTGTGTGGATCCAATATCGACCTTGGATTGAAATTTGAGGTCATTTTCATCTCGCAAACCAGGAATCCCTAATCTATTTTCATGGAGATTACACTCAAATAATTTTTTTGAGTCTTTCCAACTTGAAGGCTGCAAACTCATCCATTCAATCCATTCAGACTCGGAATATGTTTCGCTCCCAAAAGCATCTTGACGACAAAAATCTAGTGGGGACTCAATAGAGAGTTTTCGTATGCTTGAAAAGTGGAAATGTTTATGAGCCGCTACTCGCAGGCTCCATCGTTGAGTAAACAGACGGACTCGGCCAAGCTGAGACTGTGATTCTCGAAAGAAGCATGGCATTGCAGAGTCAGAGGAAAACTTAGAGTGACACCGTCCTCGACGGCAGCAGGTCGTCGTTACTCACCGGCAGATGACAAAACCTCACTCACAGCCACGAATGCCGACCATATCTGCCAGTCGTCAATGGTTATGACATGGAGCTCCCAACCTTCAAGCTCCAAACCCGATTTTTAGGAAAACGAAAGCTCTCTAATCTGTCCCACCTACCTGTAGCTGTATGCCAACGGCTCCATGTTAAATAATATGGTGTCCTGGCCACTGGCGATCCCCCAAATTCGGATTCTGCGCATTTAACAAATATCCCGTGTCGCCATCATCCAGGCGTTCCGCACTCTTCAAAACGATTCCCGTATTCAGTGGTATGTGGTTCGGTTGTGGTTTACGACAGACCGGTGGAAAGTGGGGCTGAACGATGAGCGGGATCGCGATGGCGGCCTATCGCGTTATTCGTTTAGTGGGTTCCATAACTCGGAATATTGACATATATTGATGAGCGAAGCCTGAGCGTCTGACGACGAGATGGCTACAGCGAGGATACTAGTATCGCTAGGGTACTCAGGGATGCCGAAATATGGTATTCCACACAGACACGCAATCTTACAGGATATTCCACGTACCTCACATTCGATCCCCGACTGGAGATGTTGGATGTCGTGTTTCCTCAAAAGTAGTAGTAGTGAATTGAAGGCACCCACCGCGTAGTTGCTAATTGATTCACTACTTATATGCGCTGTTTGACTATATCGAGATCGATAAAAGTGCATTTGACGGGTAGAGAGTCGCATGACACGCCGGGGGAGATGAGG
>JBBPRG010000323.1:0-14502 GCA_038092895.1 Chalciporus pseudorubinellus | reverse complement strand
CTCGTATCTCGGAGCTCAATGCCTACGTGCCAGTTCGCAATTTAGGAGGAAAGGCGGGCCAAGAGATAACAGTAGATTTGATCCAACCGTTCCAAGTATGCATGCGACTGTTGTTCGTTATCGACACAAGCTTTAACGATTGTTCAGGCTGTTGTGCTCTGCAACGTGTCATACAAGAAGCAACTAGAGATCAATGACTGGACCCATCAAAATGGTGTCCATTTTTGTGCTGCAGAAACGCGAGGTCTTTTTGGGTAAGCTCAAAAAAGTTGATATTCACGTATCCTCATCGAAGAACTGCAGATCCGTGTTCAACGACTTCGGACCCAAGTTCACCTGCGTAGATCCAACCGGTGAGCAGCCTTTGACGGGTATGATAGTGTCTGTGGAAAAGGTGCTATTCGATATCCACTCAGCGATACGCTGTCCCAAAACTGACGCGTCTTTCAGGACGAGGAAGGTCTTGTGACCTGTCTTGATGAGGCACGCCACGGCCTTGAAGACGGCGACTTCGTGACTTTCGTAGAGATACAAGGCATGGAGGAGCTGAACGATTGCAAACCACGAAAGGTGTCTGTGAAAGGACCCTATACGTTCACCATCGGCGACACTTCTTCCTTTGGCGACTATGTTAGAGGTGGTATCTTCAACCAGGTCAAGATGCCAAAGATACTTGAATTCGTGAGTCTTGAATTCATTGTCCACGACAAACGAATCAAACGTAGAAGACAGAAATCATTGCGAGAATCGTTGCACGCACCGGAGTTCTTTATCACTGACTTCGCCAAGTTCGATCGTCCGGCTGCGCTCCATGCTGGTTTCCAAGCTCTTTCCGAATACAAGGAACAGTACGAGGGTCTTCCTCGCCCACGTAATGCCGAAGACGCAAAGAAGCTCATTGCACTTGCGAAGAAGTTAAACGCCGATGCCGATGAAAAGGTTCTTGAGGAGTTGTCCTATCAAGCAACAGGCGACATTTCTCCCATCTCAGCAGTCATCGGTGGGTTTGTGGCGCAGGAGGTTTTGAAAGCGTGCTCTTCCAAATTCCACCCTATGGTACAGCACCTTTACTTTGACTCGCTTGAGTCGTTGCCTTCGGTTCTTCCAACCGAGGATGACTGCAAACCTATCGGCAGCCGGTACGATGGACAGATTGCAGTGTTCGGGAAATCATTCCAGGACAAGATCGCCAACCACCGCCAGTTCCTTGTCGGTGCTGGCGCTATCGGATGCGAGATGCTCAAGAACTGGAGTATGATGGGCCTTGCAACCGGTCCTGATGCGAAGATTCATGTTACCGATCTTGATACCATCGAGAAGAGTAACTTGAACAGACAATTCCTCTTCCGTGCAAAGGATCTTGGAAAATTCAAGTCGGAGGTTGCTGCTGCTGCTGTTACGGAGATGAACCCTGCTCTAAAGGGACATATCCTATGCAAGCAAGAGCCGGTCGGACAAGCTACAGAAAGTAAGATCACCTGAGACCCTTTCTTTCAGCTCTGCTTACTCGTTGATAGACGTGTTTGACGACGATTTCTTCGCTTCTCTCGACGGCGTTACCAACGCTTTGGACAATGTCGCGGCCCGTAAGATGAACAGCTTTACACGCACGCCCTCTACTGAATTTGGTTCCAGGTCAGTACATGGATCAACGCTGCATCTTGTACGAAAAGCCCCTACTAGAATCCGGGACAATGGGGACAAAAGGAAACGTTCAGGTTGTTATTCCCCACCTGACGGAGTCCTACTCGTCATCACAAGACCCGCCAGAAAAGCAAGCACTCTCCTGCACTGTCAAGAACTTCCCCAATGCCATCACGCATACCATCGAGTGGAGCAGACAAGAGTTTGATGCTATGTTCGTCAAGCCTATAGAATCTGTCAATCAATATCTTTCAGAGCCCAACTACTTGGAAAACTCCCTCAAATACTCTGGCCAGCAACACGATCTCATCGAGCAGATAGTGTCATATTTGGTGACCAACAAGCCGTTGACCTTTGAAGAGTGCATCGTCTGGGCTCGTCTTCAGTTTGAGGAGAAGTTTAACAATGCTATTCGCCAGCTGCTTTATAGTTTGCCCAAGGATCATCTCACCAGTACCGGACAACCATTCTGGAGTGGACCCAAACGAGCTCCTGACCCACTTGTGTTCAACTCTGCGGACGTAAGTTCTATCACGGCGCATGTTGAAGAGTCGCTGACGATTAGACTTCAGTCGACTCACTTGTCCTTTATCATTGCCGCGGCGAATCTACATGCATTCAACTACGGACTCAGAGGCGAAACAGACCCTGCGATTTTCAGGAAGATCGCGGATTCGGTCATAGTCCCCGAATTCTCTCCTAAGAGTGGTGTGAAGATTCAAATCAACGAGAACGATCCAGTGAACCAGAATGCAACCGGTGCGTTTCGGCAAGTATGAGTGGATCCTCTTCGCTGACATTCATCAGATCCAGATGATGTGAATGAGATCATCAAGAAGTTGCCTCCGCCATCCTCTCTCGCTGGTTATCGTCTAACGCCTGTCGAATTCGAGAAGGATGACGACACCAACCATCACATAGACTTCATTACCGCAGCCTCTAATCTACGTGCAATGAACTACAAGATTCCCATCGCTGATCGCCACTCGACCAAGCAGATCGCCGGAAAGATTATCCCAGCTATTGCCACCACCACTGCCCTTGTCGTTGGATTCGTGTGTCTGGAGCTTTACAAAGTATGTCTTGCTAGTAGCTTATCCTGAACTATGCGCTGATATGAGGCTAAGATCATCGATGGCAAGAGGAAGCTTGACAAATACAAGAACGGATTTATTAACCTCGCCCTTCCATTCTTTGGTTTCTCGGAGCCTATCGCAGCGCAGAAGCGCAAGTTTGGGAACACGGAATGGACTCTTTGGGACCGCTTGGAGTTCAAGAATGATCCTACTTTGAAGGAATTCATTGCGTGGTTCAAGTCCAACCACGATCTCGACGTCAGTATGGTTAGCCAGGGTGTGAGCATGTTGTGGAGCTCGTTCACCGACAAGAAGAAGGTCGGTGTCCAATTTCCAGAATTCCGTGAATACGTTTTAACATGTTCTTCAGAGCGCGGAGCGATTGCCAATGAAATTCAGTAAATTAGTGGAGCACGTGAGCAAGAAGCCCATCCCACCTCATGTCAACCATCTCCTCGTTGAAGTCATGTTGATGGACGAAGAAGGAGAGGACGTTGAGGTTCCGTTCATCTTAGTACGCATTTGAGGTCGCACGAGCGAAAGAAGTCTAGCCGCATGTAATCTTACTAGAGATTGGCGGGATCCTTGAAACAAGGCATTCTAACTAATTTTTTCTGTCTTCTTGGCTAGTATGTTCTTCCAGTCTCTCAAGTTGGGCGGCAGATCAACGAATATCAGCTGCGGAACATATGATTTCAAGAGCAAGAACAAGTATATGTACTCTGAACCTAGGTACCATACTAAACTTGTCCTGGGTAGTGCATAAACTACTTACCTACGAAGGCGTAAAGGTGGGAACGGGCGAGAGAGTGAAGCGAAGGAGCTAAACTACTCAGCAGCAATCAGAGCCAGATGGGCGGGCTGCAGGAATGTGACGGCGAAAAGGATGAGGGCCACAAGCAGCGAAAAGGGTGACGAAAAAGAATGCGAAAAAGAACAGGCAAATGTTTTTGTGGTGTTACGTAGATTTTCTGCATGTTTTTGTGTGTTTTCGTGATGCGTTTTCGAACGGAAAAACGTAGCAAGAAGAAACAACCAAAGCGAATGGCAGGAAACTAAGTCGTCAAAGGAGTAATTAGGTTAGCGGCGTGAGGGTACTGAGCGAGAATTTGATACATCGGCAATGAAAACAATGAACCAAGTGGCCGTGAATGTTCAATCCATGAACAGCGATATGGGACAAAGAGATAGTCCGAGGATAACAACCTTGCTCTGAGCGACAGTCGGTCCGAAAGAGGCTGAAAGCCCGCATAAATACTGTTTACGCGGTCGAGATGTGGAAAGATGATGAAACAAGTGTTTGGTCCCCGAGACGGGATGGATATGTCTTCATGGCGAGGGGACCCGAAATTGAATAAAACAGTGCTCGAGAAGAGAGATCCAGTATTCACAGGCCGCAAAAGAATGGGCACGCAAGGACTAGGGGAGTGAAAATTATGGCACCATACGCGAGACTGGGTGCAGGATTATGATGGCGAAAGACGAAACCTGACACGAAACGAGATTCTATACGCGGAAATCGACTGCGTGGGGCAGGAAAGGTGGTGGGCGATCTTCAAGTTCGTACCCACGTCGATCGATAATTGAACGTGAAGGGGTGAAGGCCGAGGGACTGTCTAGACGGGAGGTAACCGTGTTGATGTAGTGGAGTCCAGGAGGCCGGCTGTTGCGCGTGGTACCCAGTACCATCAGACAGCAGACGGATGTCACTGCACCTATAGTCGAATCCGCCATGAGAATGTCCACGAATGTGATTGGAACTTGCATAGTAATCCGAGGTGCACATGGGCTGCGGAAGTTGTCTGGCGGAGGAAGAGTTCACAGTCGCCCAACAAGCATAGTGTGGTGCGGGCTGAGCATTCACTGGATAAGCGCCCTCTAGGTGTTGCTGAAACGGAGCATAGGACAGGCTGGTGGTGGGCCATGGCTGATAAACTGGCGGGGCTGTACCGATACAGTGTGGAGCAAGAGAGGGCTGGACAGGGAGATAGACAGCGCCAGCACGACCGCTCGAGCGATACAGCGGCTCATCACCAGCGGGACTCCACTTCGCTGGTGGAGGCAAAGGGATGCTGACTTGATGAGGCGGCGGATGAGAAAGGTATGACGAAGTCCCGCTGTGGAGATCGTTACGAGACTCTGAACTATGCCCACGCGAGGAACCTCCACTGCTCACTCGCCGCTTGGGTAAATACTCTTCTCGGAGAGGACCGTCTTCGTCTAAGTCAATGTCGAAGCACTCGGACTCTGGAGAAGTAAACCCAAGCTTCTCTTTCAGCCGTTGCTCAACACCGAGGAATACTGGTTCATCTGCGGAATGCCCCAACGGTGCTTCCATAATTGCTTGAATGGTTTTGCGAATGATTCCGTTGGGGTTAGAGGCTGGACGGGAGATGGGCTGAGGGTAAGTGGTGGTGGAGAGAGAGTGGTGGTACGACAATAGGTGATTTAGCCACTGAGACCAGGCAGATGGAGAAATCGACAGATCGTAGGATAGAATGTCCAGCGCGAAATACTCAAGTTTGTTGAGCAGCTGCACGGGAACATTGGAGATAGTATGCCTGTATTGTCGATGTTAGTGAACAGATCTTATTCCAATAAGATGCCACTGACCAGGTCTTGTTAGAAAATGTATGATCATCCAACCACTTGTTTGCGAGCATACACCCCAAAACAATGAGCCTGAAGGTCGCAGTGCCTTCCAAGGATTCACCATCGATACCATCATGAATATCGCTCAGTAATTCGACCCTAAAGCGCCGCTCCTTCACATATTCCGGACCGAGGCCACTCGCACCGAGATAGGTAGGTAAGCGCACGATATACCACAATGCCAACAACATTGCGGACGGCTGAAGAAGTGTCGACATCAACAACGAATGGACTCTAGCAATGAGACATAGCGGCATCGGTTGCCGCAGCTGCGGTGCACTCGGAAGTCTAGAAGAACGTCAGCGTACAAACTTGAATAAGCAGATAACAAACACACGTGTAGGGAGCGATCGTTTGCGGCAGGACAAGCGCATTCGAACAAACTTTCCACACATAAGAGACGATCCACTCAGCCATAGGTTCGGCAAGTTGCTTGTGAGTCAACGTCGCCACTGGTGGCTGTTCAGTCGCTGGAGCGATCAATTCTTCCTTAGGTTCAACATAGGGATAAGGGTGAGGGTGATAGAACTGAGAGTCATAGTGAACTGAGAAGGGGAACTGCAGTCCCTGGGGCCTGGAAAGTACGAGAGGATCATGGGGGACCATAATATCCGTGGCAGCGACCGCTCGATCAACATAGTCTCCAAAAGGTGTGACAGGTTCTATGGGACTGGAACCCATATCAGCACCCACCATGTCCGGAGAATCGTCCTCGAGGACCGGTGCGAAGAGGCCACCGTCATCCTCGAGGTACAGATCTGGAGCTTGTGACCACCCATGACCACTTGCAATTTCCTCCTCAAGCAAGTCCTGCGGAACAACCTCTCCAGGAGACGAGCTGGCCCAATAACCGCTCGATACTCGATATCCCTGAGGCTGCTCTGAGCCGAGTGGCTCTAGAACATCCCCGGAAGCCATCTCCGAATCGCAATCTTGCAATAGGGTGTTTGGGGGCGGAATACACGCTTGCACGTGGGCTCCTTTAATGGCGGGCGCGTTGACCGCACCAGCCAACCCTTTACAAAAACCCTGTTGTTCGTCTGCCGCCGTGAAACTAGAATCGTTGTCCCAAACGTGGCGAGTTTTGGTTCGTCTCCACGAGGGGAGAGAGCTGATCCACTGCTCGCGACTGCTGAAGGAGGGTGGGGGGCCTGTCGGAGACAAGGGAAGTGTGCACTTCAGAAGCTGGAAGACGGAAGACTGGGAGTTGGTGAAGTCGCCAGATTTGTTACACTTTTGAACAGAGTGCGCGGTAGGGACAGAAGGGACGGGGACTGGCATCTGCAGCTGAAGAAGGAAAGAGAAACGACTGCGAGATGCACAAGTGCAAGAGCAGTCAGATCTCTGGAATGATAAGCCCGCTCCTTAAATCAAAGAGCGAGGGCGAAAAGAGTCGTAAGAAGAGTCGTAAAGAGATCCAGTGTACGCAAGAGTAGGATAGGAGAAGGGAGAAGAAACTGATGCGGTTGTAATGGCAAACGCGCAGCAAAGGCGTGCCTTTTGGATTGCTCCGAAGGGATGTTCTGAAGCAGAAGATGGCGCGGAGTACACGCCTGTGCCAGATACTGCCTTGTACCGCGGGGAGCGTCTAGTGGAGGGAGAGGAGAGAGTGTGTCGACGTTGCCTGTGACTTCGTCGAAGCTTCTTTGTCGATCCCAACGACACCGACGCTGTCGTAGACGATGAGCCGAGCCAGAAGAGAGAGAGGTTGGCGAGAATGAGACCGACTGCGAGGTCGATCCACAGCCAAAACGGTCCTAACCAACTCGATTCCTCCACTCAATTTTTCATTATATACAACCCACTACAACCACGCTTAGTCATCATTTCCCACGCACCTATCCCGGTCATGGTAAGTAGTCTTTTACGCAGTCTCGCAAGCAGCCAAGTGATTGTGCTGCGCCCTCCCTGCCTGGTTGCAGACGCGTGGCCTCTGCCGACAGCACGCTCGCAACCGAACCGATGCAGTGATTCATTCCAACTCTTCACTTAACTTTGTTTCATCGCAACCACGAGTCAGCATTCCCCCCTCGTCAAGTCGAGACTTCCCCAATTAGATACCTCAGGCACTTCCACTTACTAATTCCGAAATTCGTACTAATTCTTGCGCAGCTTGTCCAAAGCCGTCCCTTGCCCCTCTCCCATCGCTGGCCATCGCCGACAGCCACGTCGCCAGACTCCGCTGATCTGCCTGATATCGGTTTGCCAGCCATCGATATCTCATTATCCAGCAACTCAGTTTTCTTTCCGGCTCCTGTCAAGCTTCTCCGGGATCATTTCCCCTCACGATCTCCAACGTTTATGGAGCTCTACCATCATTCGAAGGGAGCATTTGAGATAACGGTGCGGCATCCGATCCAGCTGGACAGTCTTAACAAAGTTAGCACACGGGAACTCTCACCTGATTTAACTACACCTGATTTAACTACCCCAGTGACTCAGATCTCTCTTCGGATTCCCGCACACTTCCGTCCAATTATCCGAGAGTAGTGTAACTTACATAACTTTACCATGACTAGTTTAACCGTATAAGCTTGTTTACTTTTGTGTGGTCCTATTGAATCCTCAAGCTTTTGACAAACAACCGCCTGTCATCCTGCATTACGCGTTCTCGACACGACAACCATTATGAGTATGGTCTTTGCACCTCCACCCTCGGGAGGCGACGTGCAAGATGTCACCAACAGTGTCCAACAGCTAGGTTTGGATTCCATCACGTTGGGTCAGCTCAGGGCCATGGTCTCCTCCGCACCCAAGCCCAAGGCATGCAAATACGTATTGTAGTCCACCCTCAGTTGTTGACCACGCGTGTGCTTCACAGCAATCATTCTATGACTTCCGCTACGATGACGAGGACACGGTAATGAACGAAATAGATGAGTTCTACTCGTACGTAGAGATGCCGCAGGTAGCAGAAAACCTGAAAGCTTGGCAAGGCTCATTTCCTGGAGGTACGTTTATGAGCTCGACATTTACTCTCAGACCCAGCAATTTTACGTTCTCCGGTAGAATGGACCAGCCCTGAAACCACCGACGCGCAGAGGAGGGCACATGTGGAATTACTTCTAGAAAGCCTTGAGCATCGTGACGCCGAAATCCGGTTTACCAATGCCCGTCGTCTTTTTTACGTCCTTCAAGGTTAATCGCTTCCACCGCCATTCCCAGAACGCTAATTTATGGTGCATTCAACTAGGCACATTTGCGGAAACGACGTCTCCAGAACACCAGCTCCACTGGATCTATGAAAACTGCAAGGTAGTCCGGAGTGCGAACGGCTTGAACACAATCGTGGAGTCTATCAAAATTGCTAGTCAAAAGCATGACCTGCTTTGGTAAAAACATAACCTCGTGTTTTCGTAAGCCTTTTTATTGAACCGGAATAGTTCACTTTCAGATGCAGACGCGGCACACTTTCAAATTACCGCCGCAGAAAAGGCCGACTTCCTGGAAGAATTTACTACCGAAATATCAGTGTACCTCGGAATGATGTACCATTTAATCGAGGTTTTCAAAGAACGGGACGATTTTGCGGATGAGCTCAGTAAGCCACGCGAGATCTTACTCAGATCCGCAATGTCTAATACTAAGTACAATCTCCAGTGAGCATGGACCCTCCCTTACCTGTCTACCTGTTCAACGTTGTGTCCGGTTTGAAAGACAAGAGTGCCAAGGGCTATCCAATCAAGAAGGTGTGAATCTATCATATACGTGATGTACTCCCTTTTCACTGTTCGTAGCTCCTCCTTGTCCTCTGGAAGACTCTACTCGCATGTTGCGGAGGAATCAGAGAGCTTTCGCGCGTCAAAATGCTTGCGCGGGAGCTTGCATCACTCCCTCCAATACCAAATGACGGTGAATTCACTCCGCGTCCGCATGGGCCCACATTAATCTGGCTTCTTTATCAGTTGTTGCTATAAAATGCACTCCGTTCGATCTCGAAGCATTTCACCAGGAAACGTCTGTTAAATATCCGACCTTTACACCTCCACCGGCCCCACCCTCACGTTCTACGGAGATTGTGCAAGGGAAATCCAGCCTACCAATTCCGCCAGTAAAACTGGCGCAAGCATATTCCCCTATTCCGGTCCGTCACCACTACCACCACGATGATCTGGAATACCAAGCAGGGATGCCGAGTGGCTTGAATCAACCGTTCCAACAACAGTCCCAAAGTGTTGGATTTCGCCCTAATCCGCAGCCTGCAACGCCCGCACCCACACCACCGCCTTCTCCGAAACCCAAGAAGCAACAATATCAAACGGATCAAAACCGGCCGTTCTTGTTTCCGTTTTCTCGCAAGAGCCGGTTTGGCCCTAACGATGTTCGATTGGTTCCCTTTGCCATCGATGAGGCGGACAAACTCTACAACCGACACATGTACGTGAGTCTCTCACTATGGCAGATGTGGCGGACGAGGGAAGAATGTATGACCGCCGAAAGCGGATTGGAGCATTTGCCCGGATCGGAAGCCGAGGCCGAAGCCTCGAACGTCACATTAGATGTAGGCGTTCCGGTCGTCTGAAACAATTGGTCGCTGATACCTCTACCCCAGGATCCTGAGAATGCCGAGTTGCTGAGTGATGTTGCCTTACTCGATGCTAAAATCTTGGAGGCTGAGGCGGCCATTTCCGAGGCTAAATCCGGTGCAGAGGAACGCAAAGCTAGGGAGAGGAAAGAGGATCTTAAGCGCCTAAAAAGAGTTGAAACGATATATGTAGGTCAAGATACATGGGTTTTGATGGGAGCTGATGTAATTTTCGCCAAAGTGTTCTGTTCTTCCCGTACTATCAGGCTGGGTACTGGTGCTATTGAAGCTGTTGTTGGCGACCGTTTCGGCCGGAACAGGTCAGCAACAGGTTCCCCAATCTTCTACCTCCTCTGTGTTCCCTCCCGGGGTTGCTTCGCGTACGTTGCAAAGATCGTTGGGGTTTTGCTCTACCTCATCCCTCTTATCCAGCTCCTGAACAGCCCCCAGCGCCCCCACCCACACTCGACGATCTTGATGTTACCCGACACCGCGAGATCACGTCCAAGGCAGTTTCCGCTATTCTGTTATTGACGCTGAAGTGGTTTAAAGCATCACGTCAGTGCCTAGTTGTTTTACATGGCCGCAGATATTGACAAGCATCTGACTAGACGTGATGAAGTTTCATCATCTTGGCCAACTTTTGCTCGATACAAATTGCTTGCTTCTTATATTGAAAATGTTTGGTCTGCAAGAGGTCTCAGCATCAGTCATATCCAAAGCCGATTCTCCCGATCACAAGTAAGCTGAGCCATTTGTCCACTTGAATGTCGCCTGAGGTGACCGGTATCAGTTTTTTCCGGTACTGTCAAATTCATCACGCCCGGGTTGTCCCTCGCATGCAAGACGAGAGGCCCCATGCGGCTTCTCGTGTTGTGCTACAGTCCAAGACTCTGCCCAATGGGCAGAAGCATGAGGAAGAAGTAGAGATGCTTACCGAGTTTTCATGGCGAAACTTTTTCTCAGCTATCAATTTCGCGAAGATTATGCAGAAGCTGTCGAAAAGTCGATCACACCGCATATGGATGCTGGTTCAGTACAAGAGTTCTGTGGGTGAAGACGTCACAGAAGTCATGGTGTAACTGATCGATCCTTGTTACTAGGCTGTCCTCAAACGCGTACTTCGCGTACCTCATCCGATGTTGCAACTTCACGTTCTTAAGCTTATCAAGAGTCAAGTTCCGTTCTGCGGTCGTAAATGGCGGCAATGTGAGTTGAGAGCGTCCTTCGCTCGCGTGACAGATCTTCTAATGACCGGCTAGCAAATATGAAAGTCATCACCTCCATTTACCTCAATTGTAGACCTGACTTGCGCGATGAATGGCTCACCGGCAATGAGGTTGATGACGTTTCTGACGCACAGGTGCTGGTCCTTTAATACCGTCAATCACTGCTTACACGAAATTAGGCACAAGAGCAAGCTCTACGCCATCTGGTGAAGTTCTGTGAGTCCGTCTTAATAGTCTGAGAGTAGCAGGGAAATCATAACGAGCGATATCGATAGACAACACCAAACGGTATGGTGCACAAGCCGCAAATCAGCACACTCAAGCGCATCGTCGTTCGGTCAGTATAACTCACAATCTAGAGGGGCTACCTCCAGGTTTGGATCTCGGAAACATGATTCGACCTCTTGGGACCCCGAATATCGTCGAGGCCGATGTTTTCCCGCCACCTCGGTCTCAAGCACCTAACCCATCCATCTTCCTACCTTACACCACTGAAGATCTTGCTTTCGAGGAAGAATATGAAGAATATTTGTCGGATCTGGGCTGGTTCGATGAACAAGTGTCTCCCCTGCCTCCTCCTTCAAACTCGGCTTGGCATCGTCTTCCTGAGTTTGTATCCAGTATGACAGACAACATTAGCGACAGTGAAAGCGTGGTATCTATTGGCGACCTTGGTGATGATGCGAGATTGGAAGGCAGGGATGATCGCGATATTCCTGACGAGAATCTCAACGATTGGGAGGTGAGTTGATCATATCGTGATCTCGAAGGCGAGTCTGAGCCTTGACCTTCTCGGCGACCAGCATATGAGCCCGAAGACAATGGCTGCCCTTCCGAAATCTCCTGCTGGGAATCGCCGGTCGAGTTCTGGAGGAGGACTTCGCCCCGTGCTACCTTTCGGCCTGGACGATGGCAGTGCGGTTGACCTTGACGAGGATGAACCTGATCTGGGTCCCATGCCCAGGGAACAGTCTGGCCCCTTCGCTTCTGGTGGTGGAGTGGATGAAGTTGAGTACGCATATGGGTAGGTTTGGGTTGCAAAGCATCGTTACCATGGACTTACATTCTGTTTCAGCGTCTAGCTCTCTCGAGTACGCGCGCCACGAGTTGGACTTACAAGTCTTGTTCGTTTATCATGAAGGATGTTTCACTCTGTCTCTTCTGCTCAGGCTTGCATGCGGACCGTAGCTTCATACAAACGTGGAAAGTCTCATGATCATTACCTCGATCGCCATCTTGCTACTTATTGAGAATCCTGTCCAACGTATTAGAGTGAAACGTGTGCATGAGCTACTGCCAAAAGTCGTTCGATTGTACGCCCTCGTTAATACGCTCAGAGTCGGCCACAAGATTGGCTTCGCCCTTCATTTGGACAAGATTCTCGTCGGGCGGGCGCTGCTCCGTCGTCGTTGATGGAAGGTGCTGAACGCGAAGCGAGCATCGCCGCACTGCTTCATCCGTCTCGGAGATCGTTGGCCCGGGGGGAGCTATGGACTTGGAGTCGTCACGAAGTCGGGTCGGTCCCGGTGTAGGCCAGTATAAAGAGGGCCTTCGTCCATGCCCTCGTCGATATGGAATTCCCCCCTCGTCTCCCGCCACCTTGGCATCACTGAAACCCGATTTTATTTACCAAGGAATAGATCTGAGTTATAAACCCGTAATCGGATAAAGTATGCTAACGTGTTCGATAACTTGGTTGTAGGCATTTACATTGCCATCCTCCTGTGTGAATCTATAGTGGTCCGATGGACAAAATAAAAAGGAAAATGTTTTGCGTAAAAGATAATGCTTTTTGATGGCTGAAATTTTGTAAATGGATTTTGATTTTGTATTTCGCAAAAACGCACTGATAGATTAGGATTAGGATTAGGATTAGGATTAGGATTAGGATTAGCACTAGAACTAGGATTAGGATTAGCACTAGGACTAGGATTAGAATTAGGATTAGGATTAGGATTAGCACTAGGACTAGGATTAGGATTAGCACTAACATTAGAATTAGGATAAGGATAAGGATTAGGATGGATTAAAACTAATCCTAATCCTAATCCTAATCCTAATCCTAATCCTAGTCCCAATCTTGAATGCTAAAGTCACAATTAAAAAATCCAATTTAGTATGATTTATGATCATTATCATAAATTATGAGAAATTTCAGATAATACTTTGAAATTTCAGATTATATATTATCATTGAATGTCCAAAAGTCTTGAGAATATATGAAAAACTTGAAAATCTACATGTTTTTAAGACATTCTCAAGTATTCTGTCCAATTATCCAGGGGAGGGTTTTCCGGATGTACCTGGCATGATTGTGTAAATACTCCTGGAAGATACCACAGGATGATGCGATTGGCTTTATCGGTCAGTATGAAAGGATTGACAATGATACCCCCGCTTGGAGGATCGCCGGGCGCCATGTATTCTGACACCTGGATAGGTGGAAAATCCTCCAGCATTGCGGCTTCAAAATCGGCGTGTAAGCTGTAGTTGCTCTTCCCCAATCGGCGATAATATTGTTCCACATCCCATTTGACCTGAACTGCTCCAGAGTTAACACACACCAGTGCGAGTCGGCTGTGGACTGTACCTCTATTACTGTGCGCTGCACTTATAACGTCCGCCATCTGCCTAACTTCTTCAGATAGTTCGCTGGAAGTCGGGAAATGGGACGAAATACGATGGTAGAGTGATGTCTTGTCCATAATGAAAGTCGCAGTTCAGTGGGTGCTGAACAGTCACCTGCCAAGCCAGCGTCAATACAATATACTTTATACTTGGCGACCGGAAAATTCTTTTGTTTAGGGGGGAACAAAGACATACAAAAACGGATTTCAATCATTGTAATGTACAGTCTGGTGACACAGTACTATATACTCATGGCTTAGACATACTCAATTTCCCACCAAGCCCAGGGTCGGGAGTGCCACCAAGTCCACTGATGGGAAGATTGACATACTGGGAAAAACCAACCGAGGCTGGCATCGATTGCAGGTTTGACAGCGCCAGATGGGCTTCGGCAAGTTCTTGACTTGCAGACTGAAACACATGCTGGTTGAACGCCATCTGGGCTTTGAGGACCTCATGCTTGATGTGCGCATTCCTGAACATGTTGTCCATCTTTGCGAATTGCCACTCCCACTGAGCATCTTGGGCATCGGCGATTTCGTCGAGCTCTTTTGCCATTGTTTCCCAAGTGGTCATGGCAGTCGCGTTCGTCTGCACATCAGCAGCGAGCTCCGACACGCATTTTTGGAGGGCTAGGCATTCCTCCAACGCGGGCGGAGGGGTGGGTGATGGAGGTTCAATAGCTCGGCCCTAGTCAAAGATGAATGTATGGTATTAGAGCAATGAAACAAACATACCTTGCCCTTGT
>JBBPRG010000322.1:0-14508 GCA_038092895.1 Chalciporus pseudorubinellus | reverse complement strand
TGTCTTTTCAGAAAAAGAGAGTGAGCGTCTCCCTACGCGAAAGCCATGGGATCACGCAATAGATCTCAAGCCCGATTTCGTTCCAAAGAAATCGCGCATCATTCCTCTTTCGGAAACAGAATTGGAAGATCTGACAAAGTTCATCGAAAAAGAAAAAGCAAAGGATTACATAAGGCCTTCTCACTCCCCTCAAACCTCTCCTGTCTTCTTCATCCCTAAGAAGGATGGGAAGAAACGACTTGTTATGGACTACAGATATCTTAATTCGGGCACAGTAAAAAATGCTTACCCGCTTCCTTTAATTCCTTCTCTCATTGATCAGCTCAAAGGAGCTGACATGTTTATGAAAATGGATCTTAGATGGGGATACAATAATGTCCAAATAAAAGAAGGTGATGAATGGAAAGCCGCTTTCGTTACCCCCATCGGATCATTTGAACCGACTGTTATGTATTTCGGAAAAACTAACTCTCCATCTACTTTCCAGCAGATGATGAACGACATTTTTGGTGACATGTTCCACCAATTAGTTATTTATATTGATGACCTTATGATATTTACGAAAGGTCTCACACGAGACCAGCACTTCGATATAGTTAAAGAAGTACTGAAACGATTACAAGAAAATGATCTTTACGTAAAACCCGAAAAATGTGAATTCACTACATCTACGGTAGAATTCTTGGGTATGATCGTGGGTAGAAAGGGGATAAAAATGGATGAAAAGAAGGTTCAAGGAGTTACGGACTGGCCAACGCCAACTCGACTCAAGGGCGTTCAGGTGTTCCTGGGGTTGGCTAACTTCTATAGAAGGTTCATTGAAGGGTTTGCCGAGATTTCGCGCCTATTAAATGACCTAACTAAGAAGGATGCGCCGTTTATCTGGGGAGAAAAGCAAAAAGAAGCGTTTGAGACACTTAAAAAGAGGTTTACGTCAGCTCCACTTCTGGCATTCCCCGATCAACGAAAGGAGATTCGGGTTGAAACCGATGCGTCTGACATTGCCACAGGAGCTGTGCTGTCCGTGAAGAGTGACGATGGGTTGTGGCGGCCTTGTGCCTTCATCTCCCATTCATTTGATAGCGCTGAGACAAACTATCCTGTCTATGACAAGGAACTTCTCGCCGTCATTCGAGCGCTAAAAGAATGGCGTCACTACCTGGTGGGAAGGAAATCCTTCGAGATCTGGACAGATCACAAGAATCTCGAGTACTAGAAATCCCCCCAGACACTCTCTCCTCGGCAAGCGCGTTGGAATGCCTTGTTGAGTGAATACAACTTCACAATTATTTATAAACCTGGGGTTACCAATGGTCGGGCTGATGCACTCTCACGTTGAGAAGATCATGGAGAGGCTGATCCTGATCATAATAAAAATATCACTGTCCTTCCAGCCAATCTTTTTGCTAATAGTCTGCCATTTTTCGCGAACTGTTCCATTAATAATGTCTCTTTATCTTCTTCTATTTATGATAAAATCCAAAACGAATCAGAAAAAATAAAAAACAACACTATAGATAACTTTACCTTCGATGAGGCAGCTATAGTATTTAAAAATGACAAAAACAAGGTTTTCATACCTGATACATTACGTACTGAACTTCTTAACTTATTACACGATTTCCCTATTGGTGGACACGGCGGTCAAGGTCACACTTTGCACCTTGTCACTAGATACTTTTCGTGGCCTGGAGTCACCAAAGACATTAAAAGATACATAGAACACTGCCAAAGGTGTGCCCTCATGAAGGGAAAGTCAACCACACCAGCAGGAAAACTCATTCCTTTACCTGTGGCTTCCAAATCATGGACGGATCTTTCCGTAGACCTGATTACAGACTTACCTAAATCTCACTCTTTCGATTCCATTTGTGTTATCATGGACCGCTTTTCCAAAGAAGTAGTGTTTGTGCCTTGCAACAAGACACTTTCTTTCAAGGAATTAGCCATTCTATTTAGAGACAATGTTTGGTGTATGCAGTCTCCCTTCTTCAATGGTTTCTGACCAGGGCCTGCAATTCATCTCTGAATTCACTTCCGAGCTCTGCTGACTTCTAGGCATCAAGCAAAAGCTATCTACAGCTTATCATCCCCAAACCGATGGACAAACGGAGTGCATTAACCGAGAACTCGAACAGTTTCTCCACACTTACATGTCCAAGAAACAAACCAAATGGGTCAATTACCTAAAGATAGCCCAGTTCCATCACAACATTTCTACTGCTACCGGCACCATCCCTTTCACTGTCACTCATAACTACTTTCCACACCTTGGGTTTGAAGGAAATGACACAGCGGCCGGAGCTTTTGTTGATGGAATAGGGAAATCCCATAGAGAAGTGGAAGAGGCACTAAAAGAAGTGCAAGAGAGGATGAAAAAGAATGCGGACAAACATCAATCCGATTCCCTGGATTATGAAATTGGAGATAAAGTTTGGCTCTCCACCGAACATCTCAAACTCCCTTACCCAGCCCGAAAATTCACACAGTGTTGGATTGGACCCTATGAGATCACTCAGGTCCTTTCTAATGCCGTCATCTTGAAATTACCCAAAACCATAAAAATACATCCAACAGTTAACATCTCACATGTAAAACTGGCCTGAGAACCCCTTTGTTACGATTTACATCTGCTTGTCTCCTTTTTCATTTCTCCTTCTATGTACTTACGACCTTGTCATTGGTTTGAGTCCAACCAAGACAGTGTTACTTACGTAACCCTTTCATCTCCTTCCGTTGTATTCTATGCATTACTCAGCATATGACTCATTACTTAGTCATCTGTGTTCCATCACATTCTATAGCCTTCCATTCCTTGGCTATATAAACTGTGTACTTTACTCAATGTATTTTCCCAAGTTGAATCTACTCTTATCTTCCTACCAAATACATCAATTCTTCTCTCCTATCATTGCACTTCTAAGTCAACGTCTCCCTTGTCATTGTGCCTCAGTGCCAACACTCCTTGAACCCCTTAAGCTTGGCAACACAGCCAGAGCTCTTCATTCGATGACAACGCAGTCATTGTCTCCTTGAACCCTTGACCCACACTGTCTTAAAGAGTCCCACGCTTGCTCAACCAGACCAAGCATAACAAAAGGTTCAACTTCTCTTGAGAAGGCTACTACCACCGTAAGCCTTCACCATTTCCCGATCTCCCCAACCCCCTAGGATCTCGACTCACCTGTGGGGACAACGAGACTTCTCTGAACCCACCCACTCTGATTCCTCTGAACACCCTGACTACTCCTCCCCTGAGGAAGAGAACGACTTCAATGTCGATACCACTGTTCCCCCCATTGAGGAAGCAAACCTCTATGCTGACCTTGCCCACCAACTCTCCACTGGACTAGACCTACCCAGAGCACCAACCCCTCCATCTCCTTTATCCTTCCATACACAATCTCCCCTGTTCCCAGGACCTCCTCCACTTCCTCCCTCGTCACCCTCCACTTCTCCACCACTTCCCCCTTTTTCCCCTTCCTCTGCCATGTCCAGTAGCAAACCAATCGAACTCCGCATTGGTGCTCTTCAAGCCTATGATGGATCCTATGAAACTGCAGTCCCATGGCTGCACTCCATGATGTTCTACCTGGAGGTCAACCATGAAATCTACTCCACCGATGCAAAGAGGATTATTTTCGCCCTATCCTTTATGATCAAGGGATCTGCTGCCACATGGGCACACACCTATCGCACCAAATGCATCACTGGATCCACTATCACCATGAGAACATTTGCAGACTTCACTAGAGAATTCCAAAAGACCTTTGAACACCACGACACTGTTAACAATGCAGTCGCATGGCTCTCTACCAAGAGAATGACCAAGAAGAAGGACGGAACCTACAAACCCCCTCTTCACCAATACATCTCCGAATTCAAGAACAGGGTCGCCCTCTCCAAGATCACTGACGAGAACGTCCTTATCAGTTACTTCTTTGCTGGCATCCCCCCTGCCCTCATGCGCCGTGTCATGTTCATGGATACTGTACCCACAGTAGTGGACAGCTGGTACAAGCAAGCCACTCACTTCTACACCCAGTGGGAACATGCAGATGAAATTGCCCAAAGAAACCGTAAACCCAGATCCACCTCTTTCATCCATCTCCCATCCTCTTCCTCTAAACCCACTGAAGACCCTGATGCCATGGACGTTGACGCCATTCACCTCCCCAAACTCTTCCCCGAAGAATGCAAATGCTGCATCGAGAAAGGACTCTGCTTCCGCTGTCGACAGGGTGGTCACCTTAGCACCGCCTGCCCCACCTTCTCCTCCAACAAGTCGAAGAAGACCAGGAGGGTTAAAGAGGAACCACCCAAACTCGAAGAAGTAGAGGATGACGATGACAAAGAAACTGTTAGAGTTGTCTCTTTCTCTCCCACTCTTGCAGCAGATTTTTAAACCGGAGGCCTCCCTCGATGCGAGTCCCCTCCTCTCCCACTCAATGTGTACTAGTAGCCCAAGTCAAATCTATGCAAATTCCTATTCAACTACTAGTACCTGATTACACGTTGAGAGTTGTCGACACCCGCACACTTATTGACAGTGGCGCTGACATCTCCTGCATCGACTGGGGCTTTGTAAGAAAACACCGTCTTCCCACTGAAACCCTAGAAAATCCTATCAACATCTGCAATGTCAATCACTCCCCGAACCAACCTGGTGGCGTTCGCAAAACGTGCACCCTCTTCATTGACATTCAAGGTATCACCCAGAAAGTCAAGTTCTATGTCATCAACCTTGGACGAGAAAATGTTCTCCTTGGACTACCTTGGCTCAAAAAGACTAACCCAACTATCAATTGGGCCAAACAAACCATCAGCATCCTAGAATCAACAGACGAATCCAAAGATCTTTACCTCTCCCATGTCTCTGATCTTTCCCACCACAACTCTCACTACAAGAAATCTTCTTACCCCTCAAAACTTCTCTGACATCATCATGTCGATGCCGTCTATGATGGTCACCTTTACGACTATCTAGAACATGAATCCGAGCAGCAATACCTCACTCGAGCACATCAGAACCATGTCCTCCATTGAATCATTCAATGCAGTTCCTGCTTCATCCCCAAAGGGGACCCCATTATCAGAAAACTCACCACCTCCACTGAACTCGCCATGCAAGCTGAAAAAGCTAAGCCCAAACCGACTATTCCCCCAGAGTACTCCTCCTTCTCCTCGGTTTTTACCAAGAAAGCCTCTGACCATCTCCCTCCATCTCGATCTTATGACCATGAAATCAACCTCGATGAATCCTTCGTTCCCAAGATCAGGAAACTCTACCCTTTATTCCCAGAAGAGATCAAAGCAACTGATACCTTCATCGATGAAAACCTCGCCTCGGGAAAGATTAAACCCTCATCTGGATCTCCCCAAGTCTCTCCTTTCTTTTTCGTCAAAAAGAAAGATGGCACCCTATGCCCCTGCCAAGACTACTGTTACTTAAACGAACACACTATCTGCGACTCCTATCCCCTTCCCCTTGTCTCTGACCTCATCGACAAAATCAAAGGAGCTAAACTCTTCACTAAATTCAACGTCTGATGGGGGTACAACAATGTCTGGATCAAGGACGGACATCAGTGGAAAGCAGCCTTCATTACCCATTGAGGAGTCTTCAAACCACAGGTCATGTTCTTCGGACTCACCAACTCCCCACCAACTTTCCAACGCTTTATGAATGACTCCTTCTGCGACATGATCACCAAAGGATGGCTTGTCATCTATATGGACGACCTCCTCATCCTCTTCCCCAATGCCTCCACCCATGAAGAATGCACCAAACAGCGAATGCAAGAACTCGATTTACACCTTAAACCAGAAAAATGCACCTTTGCCACTTCAGAAGTCGAGTACCTCAGAATGATCATCTGCCCTGGTGAACTAGCCATGGACTCTGTAAAACTTGATGGAATCGCCCAGTGGCCTACATCTACTAAAGTAAAGGAAGTCCGCTCTTTCCTTGGCTTTGCCAACTTCTATCGTCGCTTCATCCCCAACTACTTCTCTGTCGCTAGACCCCTAATTGATTTGACCAAGAAAAACCTTGCTTGGGATTGGCTCCCCCTCTTGTCAGAAAAGGTTTGATGACTTAAAGCGACTCTTCCTCTCTTGCCCCATCCTTCATCTCCCAGATCTCTCTGCCCTGTTCACCATCGCTACTGACACCTCAAAGTATGCGTCTGGTGGTGTCCTTCTCCAAACCGATGCTAATGGGGACTGGCAGCCCTGTTCCTACCTCTCCCAGTCATTCTCCGATGCTGAACAAAACTACGACATCTATGACCGGGAACTTCTTGCAGTTATCCGTGCCCTGAAAAACTGGAGACACTATCTCCATGGTTCCCCCTTCCCTGTCCAAGTATTCACTGACCACAAAAACCTCACCTACTTCCAACAACTGCAGAACCTCAATCGCCGACAGGCACGATGGCTCCTTGACCTCGCAGACTTTGACCTCAAAATGATCCACGTTCCTGGAAAACTACTTGCTGCCCCTGATGCTCTATCTCGTCGACCTGATCTCTGTGTCGACTCTGATGACAACTCTGGAGTTACTCTACTTCCTGCATCCCTCTTTGTTCGCCTCATTGATGCCTCCCTATCTGAGAAACTAGCCAAGTCCTCCAAGAATGATCCTCTTGTCCTCAATGCACTACAGGCACTTGATGGCAAAGTACCTCCTGCTTTCTGCTCTCGTCTTTCTGACTGGAAATATGATGCCGGTATTCTCACCTTCCACAACCGCGTCTATGTCCCCCCTGATGAATCACTACGACGCGAAATTCTCCTTCGCTGCCATGACCATGAGAGCACTGGTCACCCTGGATACTTGAAGACTCATCAACTCGTCTCTGCTGAATACTGGTGGCCTGGCCTCACCCAATATGTATGAAAGTACGTGGAAGGCTGCGCCACTTGCCAACAGAACAAGGCAAACACTCATCCCACTGTCACCCCCCTTACTCCAATTAAATCTGTTGTGTCCCGACCTTTCCAACAAATTTCCTGTGATCTCATCACCGACCTTCCTGTTTCCGTGGGCTTCGATTCTCTCTTGGTCGTGGTCGACCATAGGCTTACTAAGGGGGTAATTCTTTGCCCTACTAAGAAAAGCGTAACTGCCGAAGGGATTGCCTCCCTCTTTTTTCACAAAGTATACCTTCACTTTGGACTCTACGACAAAATCATCTCTGATCATGGTCCTCAATTCGCCTCTGCCTTTGCAAGAGAACTTGGAAAACTCCTCAAATATGACCTCTCCTTATCCACTGCCTATCACCCTCAATCTGACGAAGAAACTGAATGAGTCAACCAAGAGATTGAAACCTACCTTCGCATCTACTGTGGAAATAACCCAGGATCCTGGGCCGACTTCATTACCCACACAGAATTCACCCACAATCATCGCCCTCATTCTGTCACCGGCAAATTCCCGTTCTTTCTCATGATGGGCTTCGAACCCTGTCCTCTTCCCACCATGATTGCCGAAACCAATATCCCAGCCATAGAAACCTGACTCAAAGAACTCTTGGCAGCCCGTGATGAAGCCCTGGCTGCCCATGAGCTGGCCCACCAGGTAATGATCTCACGCAACTAACAAGGGTTCACTCTCTTCTCCCTAGGCGACAAAGTCTGGCTTGAAGCCAGAAACTTGAAACGCCTTATCTCAAACCCAAAGTTTGCTCCCAAACGAGAAGGACCCTTTACCATCACTAAAGTCCTATCCCCGATCACATATCAACTCTGCTTACCAAAGACGTGGAAAATTCATCACACATTCCATGCTTCCCTCTTATCACCCTATCGCGAAAACAACGTACATGGACAGAACTTCCCGGCCCCGCCACCTGACCTCATAGAAGGTGAAGAAGAATATGAAATAGAAAAGATCTTATGACATCGCGGACCTCCGCTCCGACGGATGTACCTTATCCAATAGAAAGGTTACTCGGCCGAAGAAGATTCATGGTTACCCGATCAGAAATTAAAACATGCCAAGGAAATCTTAAACTCATATAAAAACCTTCACTCCCTCAGTTCCTCCCCTCCAACGCGAACTCCCTCCTCGTCTGGCAAATAACCATGTCCACTCCTGCCCACATCGTCTCCTCTTCTTTCCTCACTGAACCTGATTTACTCCGTATCCCTTCCCCCATCATTGAAGAACTTCCTCCCCTATCCCCTATGGGAGCCACCCCAGGATGGGGAACTCGTGAGCTTGACCCCGTCCCTGTATCCTTTGCCACCACTTCTGGGTGGCACATGCATGAACCTGAACCCATCTCTACCTCTCCCCCTCCTTTACGGCTCACTGACCCTACACCAGTGACTGCTGTGGACATTCCGATCTATGCACACCACCTCCGTCCTGACTTCCTTGATGAGGACTCGAACGCCGCCTTTACGATCTTATTTGAGACTTTTGCCTCGCAGTTGCCCTGGGGACCCACCTAGACATGGCTTCCCCATTATACGCCCTCTATCAGGCATACCTCCAAACCCTATGCCTCATCATCCTCATCCCACACAACGTTCCCCTTGCTGAGCTCGACCTCTTGCACCAAACCCTGTGCGTCACCCAACGGGAAATTCGCTCAAACATTGCCATCGCCCTTCATCAGATGGGCATGCTCAAACTTCTAGAAGACATTGACCACTACCTTGAGGAGATGGCGGATAACGACCAGCATGACTACATCGAACAAGAAATCATCCGTACCGCTCTTCCCCCCTCGGCCTCCTCCTCGGCCACCACTCCCTCAACCTCTTCTTCTGCACTAAATCCTGCTGAAGAAGCCGTTCTCCAACAGGAGGAACTCCAGTGGACCCATACTCAGGGGAACCTTCCCCTCCTGCCTGGTCATCCTCAATACTCCCATGCCTGCTTTCAATGTCACCATCTTGGGCACTTCTGCCCCCAATGCTGGCTTTACCAATGCCCCACCTGTCTCCACTGGCCCCCAGGACACCCTCAAGCTTCCTGCCCTCTTCGTCATCGCCCTCCACCTAGGAGAAATACCCCATCCTCTTCGTCTTCCTCCCCGGGACTTCCAATTCCTCCCCCCAACTTTGCCCGTCATCCTGTTCAATGAACCACTCATCAATGTCCCAGACCTAGGGAGTCTACTCCTTATCCACGTACTACCCTACCAGGCCCTGACTATGAAGACATAGACAACAATGTTTATGATGAAACTGCCAATGCCAACATGACCGGCTCTCCCGGGTGGTCCAACTGGGAATTCTAAGGGTTCTTCAATGTGGTTTTGAAGCTAGTGAGGGGGTAATGTTACGATTTACATCTGCTTGTCTACGTAACCCTTTCATCTCCTTCCGTTGTATTCTACGCATTACTCAGCATATGACTCATTACTTAGTCATCTGTGTTCCATCACATTCTATAGCCTTCCATTCCTTGGCTATATAAACTGTGTACTTTACTCAATGTATTTTCCCAAGTTGAACCTACTCTTACCTTCCTACCAAATACATTGATTCTTCTTTCCTATCATTGCACTTCTAAGTCAACATCTCCCTCGTCATTGTGCCTCAGCGCCAACACTCCTTGAACCCCTTAAGCTTGGCAACACAGCCAGAGCTCTTTATTCAATGACAATGCAGTCATTGTCTCCTTGAACCCTTGACCCACACTGTCTTAAAGAGTCCCACGCTTGCTCAACCAGACCAAGCGTAACACCCTTGATGGCCAACACGTGCATAAACTGGATGCTATCAAGGTTGCTGACGAGGGTTGGGAAGAATTTGAGGTGGATTACGTGGCAGGATTACAATTGAAAGGTCACAAACTAGAATATCTGGTTCACTGGAAAGGCTGGGATGAAACAGATCGTACCTGGGAAAAGGCATCCAATCTTGCCAATGCCCCTGAGGCAATTGCTGATTTCCACAAAAAGAATCCCTCAGTGCCTCACAAACTCCGAGGACTTTCTATGACCGAATTCTCACAGTTGTTCCAAACATGCGACAATCTGACCGAGATTCCTCTGCCTTCTGCTCCAACTTGTCTGGAATATAAGTCCTAGAGAGGGGATAGTGTTATAGTATTTAAAAACATTTTAATCTTTCGCACTTGCACGGACTCAAACACTCGTCCTGGGACTATCACATGACTAGACACTGTTCTATCTATAGCTGGAATAGTCATCCCAGTATTACATCAGCAGAGTCATGTGACCCTTATGTCATCATCGGTCCGGACTCCATTCTATCTTTGCTATCATTCTATTTCTGTCCTTATCTTTACCCGTGCCTGTTTCATCTATGAATAGCCTGGTCTGTGCGCACTCCCTCTACAGTATATAAACCCTCATGTAATAGCACACACCCCAGCCTAATTCATTTGTTCACATTGCTCACTAGCGTGTGTTCTAAGTCTAAGGTCTCTCCATCCCTCCTTCTGTTCATCATTGGGTCTAGTCCCTGCCGGATATTGTGTGATGTTGGCCTTTGGCCTCTATCGAAGCATAACACCTACTGCTCCACAGCCTGGAAGCCAAGGTCTCTGGAACCAGCCATACTATCACCTGCGTCCTCGATTCCAGATCTGAGATTGTCGTGATGCCTAAGCACATCTGGGAAAAACTCGGACTTCCCATCCGATCAGACCATACTATGAATATGTCTTCTGCTAATACCAGTACAGACACTACCCTTGGAGTCCTGGAAGACCTTGCGCTAGACTTTGGACCCAGAGAGGTCCAGTTACAAGTCCAAGTATTAGCCAGGGCCAACTTTGATCTCCTTCTTGGAAGACCTTTCCATTGTCTTATGAGTGCTGCTACTAATGATTATCTGGATGGAGGACAGACCATTACCCTGCTGGACCCAAACAGCAGCAAGAAATACAAGCTCCCTACTCATCCATGGACTGAGGGATGCCCCCACTGCCGCCGAGGCCTTGCTTGTTCCAACCATCAAAGCATGGTGAAAATGGGTTTTTAGGTATCGATGATCCACCTAGTGGTTGGGGAGACACATTATCTGGTATTCCTTCCTTTGAATCCTGTTATCCATTCCTTCATTCCTCAATTTCATCCTTTTTATTCCAATCCTTCTCCATGCTGCCATTACCCCACAATCAATCCTTGATATACACGAGTGCTTTGGACCGATGCGCGGATTCCGGACATGGTACCCCTTACTACAATTACCTTTCTTCCTCTCAATCTGTTTTATCTGCATCTGCTATTGCTGCTCTTCAATCTGTTTATTTTCTTGATCCTATCCAGCATTGCCTGGCCTACAAGCCAGTTGTGAAGAAAGTCCATGCAGTTTCTGCCCCTCTTAAGGAGGAGTTCCGCATCGTTCGCCGATTACCTGATGAACCATTAGCAGGGCTTCAGCCCCTACCTACTCACTCACCTGAATTTGTACCAGGAATTCAGTTTACCCAGGAGCGTTCCGACACACTGGATCTTGACCCAGCTAAATGGCTTTGGCCAGAAGAGCTCAAATTGGTCTGTTGGCTTGTCCACATCCATGAGTCAGCCTTTGCCTGGATTCCAACAGAACGGGGTCAGCTCGATGAGCGGTACTTTCCTCCAGTGAAGATTCCAACTATCCCACATACCCCTTGAGTGCTTTGAAACATTCCCATCCCTCCTAAGATCCATAAAGAAGCTATCCAGATCATCAAAGACCGGATTGCATCTGGAGTTTACGAACTGTCTGCATCCTCTTACCACTCCCATTGGTTCTGTGTTCTCAAACAAGATGGAAAGTCCTTGCAGCTTGTCCATGATCTCCAATCCCTGAATGCAGTCACTATCCGAGATGCATCGGTACCCCCCTTCGTCAAGCATTTGGCTGAATCCTTTACAGGCTGTCCTGTCTATGGAATGATGGACTTATTCACTGGGTATGACCAGAGGCCTCTCCATGTTGATTCCAGAGACATGATCATGTTTACCACCCCTCTGGGACCTCATCGTCTCACTGCTCTTCCTATGGGTCACACTAATGCTGTACAGGTCTACCAAGCCGACATGGCATTCATCCTCCAGGACGAGATTCCGGATTATACTATGCCTTTCATTGATGATCTCCCAGTCAAGTCCAGAACCTCTCACTACCAGCACGAGGATGGCTCATATGAGACCATTCTGGAGAACCTGGGCATCTGGAGGTTTATTTGGAATCATCTTATCATTGTTAACCGCATCCTACAGCGCCTCCAGAATGTTGGAGCTACAGTCTCCACCAAGAAGTTCATGCTTGCCGCACTGGAAGCTGTGATTGTTGGATACAAGTGCACCTTTGAAGGTCGCGTTCCGCATGAAAGCAAGGTCCAGAAAATACAGGACTGGCTGGAATTTTGGAATCTGACACAGGTTCGAGGATTCCTGGGTACATGTGGAGTTCTTTGCATTTTTATCAAAGACTATGCCCGAATTGCATGTCCGCTGGTTGAACTAACCTGGAAAGGTGTTCCCTTCAAGTGGGGGAACCCACAGAAAGCAGCAATGCAATGTCTTAAGGACAAAATCATTAAGTCCCCTGCGCTCTGTCGCTTGAACTATGAATGCGGCAGAGAGGTTGTACTGGCTGTGGACACTTCAATGATTGCGGTCGGATACATCCTCTCCCAAGAGGGAGAAGATGGCAAATGCTATCCGAACTGTTTTGGATCCATCAGCCTCAATGAGGTGGAGAGCTGTTATTCACAAGCAAAGCTAGAGCTCTATGGATTGTTTCAAGCCCTCCGGGCAGTTCGCATTTATATCTTTGGAATCCCTAACCTTACAGTCGAGGTGGACACCAAATATATCCAGGGAATGATCAACAACCCGGACTTGCAGCCCAATGCGACCATCAACTGATGGATTGCAGGAATACTCCTGTTCCATTTCAAACTAGTTTATGTTGCTGCAGAGCATCATGCCGGATCAGATGGATTGTCTAGGAGGCCACCTGCCCTGGACAATCCAGATAGCCAGGATGATTATGAGGATTGGATAGACAATGCGTATTCCTTTGCCATGTCAATACTGAACGAATGTCCTACCCCTCCAAAGGTTACCTTTCGCTTCAGGACATATCAGCCTACACATCCGAGGCAGAGCTCCCATAGGTGGTATTTCAAATTTGCAACTGGGGAACTACATCTGCCTTGCCTGGTATATTTCACCTTCCTAAACACCGCTGAATCTTCTACAGACAATCTGGAGCCTACTATATCTCGTTCTGCGAAGGCGACAGTGAAAGAGCTCCGGATGGTGCATATTCAACAATTCCTGGAAACTCAACAGTTTCTGAAAGCCTTATCCAAAACCGACCATTGGTTCTTTATCTCCTCTGCATCTCGCTTCTTTGTCCTCAGAGGATCACTTTGGCACCACAAACCACATGGTCGTCACCAGCTAGTCGTTCTGGAAGCCCGCTGATATGGACTGATTAAGGAGGCTCATGATGACCTCGGACACAAGGGTGTCTTCACAGTCCAGACTCACTTGCTTCTCCGCTTCTGGTGGCCCATGTTGGTAGACGACGTCAAGTGGTTCATCCGGACCTGTCACAAATGTCAGGTCCACCAAACAACCAAGCTGCATATTCCGCCGCAATCTACTCAGGTGGATCTCTTTTCCAGAGGATCCATGTCAATACTATGCTCATGCCGTGTGCTGGTGGATACTGGTATATTGTTCATGCTCATTGTACTTGTTCTTCTTGGCCAGAATGGCAGATGCTGTATTCCGAGAATGCATCTGCCATTGCATCTTTTCTTTTCGAGGATATTCTTTGTCATTGGGGTGCTGTTGAGGAAATTGTCACTGACAATGGCAGCCCATTTGTTCAAGCTCTTGAGCTTCTCTGGACCCGGTATGGTATTCACCATATCCGGATCTCCCCTTACAATTCCCAAGCCAATGGGATAGTGGAGCGGCATCACTATGATATCCGGGAGGCCATCATGAAAAGTACCCTGGGGGACAAGTCTTGCTGGCCAAGGGTAGCTCACTCTGTCTTTTGGGCAGAGAGGGTCACTATCCAGAAGTCGACAGGTGTCTCCCCTTATTTCCTTGTTCATGGCATTGAGCCTTTGTTCCCTTTCGATTTATCCGAAGCCACATTTCTCATTCCAGATCTGGAAACTCACCCCCTCTCATCCTTAGATTTGATTGTTTGGAGAACCCGTCAACTCTTGAAGCATCAGGAGGACATTGATACAATGATGGAACGAGTCCTCAAGGCTCAGTTCGAATCCCTCAAGCATTTTGAGGTCACATTCAAGAACCGGATCAAGGATTATGACTAAGTCTAGTCCTAGTCCAGAACTCTAGAGTGGAACAGGAGCTGAACCAAAAGATGAAACTGAGGTACATGGGCCCCATGGTAGTCTGTCGCAGGATGACTGGTGGTTCCTATATCTTGGCAGAGTTGGATGGGACGGTTTCCAACCTGTGCTATGTGGCCTTCCGACTGGCCCCCTATTATGCAAGATCGCAAACCTCAGTTCCAGTCCAGGAACTTACCGGAATG
>JBBPRG010000321.1:0-14508 GCA_038092895.1 Chalciporus pseudorubinellus | reverse complement strand
CCTGGGCGGCATGGTGTATTGCCGAGGAAGCGTTGAGGGACGAGCCTGCGTCGTTCGGACCGCAGAGCTTTGGGCTGATCGCGTTGGGACGGATGTTTGAATTGATCAAGGCGGCTCGGTTGCTCTTGTAGATGTGTTGAAGCTGTAGGGAGATTAATTGCATGTGATACTCGCTGTGCCTTTTCTTAGGATGTGGCGATACCAGGCGATACCACGGATATTAGTATTTGTGGTCGGTCTGTCTTTCCGACGTGCAACGTGCAGCCGCAAGATGCCGAAGACATGATATTGCGATGATTTCACATCATATCACCTTCCGGAAATGGAAACGGCTGTGATTTCAGCAAGGGTGATTGATCCTAATCGGGAAGTGAGAAACGCGTGCCCGCCTCGATGTGATATTCTGAAGTGGTCTCCCCTTAGATAGTTCCGTCACTTTCAAGATTGCGCACGTCTTAAAAAGCAGACTTTTCAGTCATGTCTGACCCACCCATCTCTATTCCCCAGTCATGTCGACCAACTCTACCTCCTATGACTTTGCCTCCCAGCCAAACTACGATCATCCCCTCATACCACCCGCGAACCAGTGGCCAGCCTTTGACACCGCCGTCATGTGTATGCTCAGCCATCCTTCCCCTACCTCGTCCTACGAGTCTTCCCCCTCACCCTCTACAGAGACAGGGCCACTCCCCGCTCTGAACTCGTACCCTCCCGCGTTCCCTTCCTCAGCTGCACTCGCAGCCATGCCAATCCCGCCATCGCGCGGCACGTCCCGCAACAAAGACCCAGATCACGTCCCCCGTCCACGCAACGCGTTCATGCTCTTCCGCTCTGCATTCGCAGCCGCCCAAAAGATAAGTACTAACATCGAACACGATAACAGACACATCACGCGTATCATTGCCCATTGCTGGAATCGTCTTTCAGAGGCGGACAAGCAGGTCTGGCGTGACAAGGCGGCTGCTGAGAAGGCGCAGCATGCGGAGAAGTACCCGAATTACCGGTTTACTCCGGTGGGGAGAGCGAATAAACCGGTGAAACGCAATGTGCGCAGGAATGGCGCAGAGGACAAGAAGCGTTGCGAGAAAGTGGCGGAGCTTCTCTTGGCCGGGAAACACGGAGCGGAACTAGAGAATGCGGTCAAGGAGATTGATGTCGAACTTTGCTCCACGGTAGAGCGCGTCGTTCCCAGCGATTCGGGCAGCGAGAAACCTGGATCCGTCCTTGCTGGGTGGAGCTTTGCCCCTGACGAGTCCAAGGACTCTGACGTTGCCCCATTCCGAAGCCCTTTGCTTCCCCCAGTTCAGACGAACGATTTGGCCATACAGGACAAGAGTTTCACGCTTCCGGTGAGCACTCGGTCTAAACTCATATTCACCACATCTAACGATCCTAAAGCGTATTGCCACACCTCGTCCCTTTCAGCCGCAGCCCTTTTACTACCCATTTGATACCATGTCTGATGTGGTCCTTCCCGCGACGTATTGGGACAATCAGTACTATCGGCCTCATATGCGCGATGGTGTGCCTTCTCCGCGCTCCATTTCTCCCCCTGGAAACTACCAGCCAATCATGGATTTCATGCGGAGCAATCACGCCGGACCAGAACCGTCTACGCCAGACTTTTCTGGTTTCTCATGGAACCAGACTGAGTACTTTGCAACTACTGGTTTTTCTTCCTCACACTACCATTAACTGAACGCTTTTTTTGACTTATTGATTCAATTAACCCACTTCACCTTTGTCATATTAGGAACCAAACTAATATACATTTATTCCAGCTACATTTCACTGTATTTTTCTCTTTTCCTTTTGTTCACTACATGTATCCTTTACCATTTCCAAAGAGATGGATCTACGGCGTGTTGCCCGACTTGCGAGAGAGACGTTCGAATGCTTCCACTCCCATTTTTCCCAACAACGTCGCACATCCGACTACCTTTGCTCCAGCCCGATGCATGCGAGTGACTGCTTCTGGGGTTGTGACACCTCCTGCACCGACGATGACGATCTCTCGTAGAGCAGGATCTTCCGACTCTGCCAACATCTTTGAGAACGCGTATACGTTCCCTAGCGATAAAGAATGAATCGCTTCTCCTGCGAGACCTCCATACCCCGGTGGTAACGCAAACTCTCCAGCTCCCGCTCTGTTCCCTTCGACCTGATCCACATACACCAAACTATTCCCAAGCGTATTCGTACATGTCAAGAACGCAAACGGATTCATCGATACGCCAGTATCAAGATCAGAACGCGAATACGTCCCAATCGTCTCTACGACATCTCTGACATGTGCGCTTGAGACGTACGGAGGAAGTTTTATCCCGATCGCGAGTGACTTGTCTTTCCAAAAGAACTCCGCGAGGACGTCGAAGAGCGCACCAAGTCCTTGTCCCCGGGCCTCACCCGTGCCGGCACCCCCACGATCTGGGGCGAGGTCGTACGCGGGTGGTGGATGGGAGGGAATGTTTGGGCAACTGGCGTTGAGTTCGACGGCGATGCGGTTTGCCCAGGAGGGGTTTGTGGTGCGCAGACCTTGGATGGTGTTGAGAGCGAGACGGACGTCGGAGGGGTGTGCGTCAGTGATGGAGATGATGAATGGTTTTTGGGAGGTTGGGGAGCGTTTGAGGATGGATCGGACCCATCCGTCTGGGCCGACATAGCTGGAGAGGGGGTGAGGGGAGTACCCGTAGGAGTTGAGAGAGGAGAGGGAGTCTTTGAGGAAGGCGACCTGTTGTGATAGATCGATGGGGTTGGTGGTGGATGTGTGGTTGTGGAGAAGGCAAGGGCTTACCGTGTTGGTTTCGTCCTCGTCGAAACCACCGAGTGTGGCTGTTCTGGTGGTGACTGCGCCTGTATAGGGGGAATCGAACAGGGCGGTGAGTTGGGCCTCGTCGGATGCCCAGGCGCAGGACATGTTGACGAGGGGAGGGGAGATCGTGATACCTCGAATCGTGGCCATCGTGTGCTAGGATGAGAGGAGAAACCTATTCGTGTGTGATAATGCCACAAGGAGAACTATGCATCTCGAAGGGAGAGATAAGATAAGAATTGGGTGTCATCTTAGACGCTGGACAGTCGAACACACACACAAGGATGTACAAGAAGCAGGACGAGTATGATTACTTGAGTACTTGTTCACGCTCTAATACTGACTGCTCCAGTTTGATAAGTATGGTGGTGCGAGATGGGTACTGCTGGGTGGGTGTGCTATGTGCTGTTACTCTCGCAGGCTGTGGGTGGTAAGCAAGATGTGTCAGGGATGAGGAAGAGACTTACGAAACCGAGACCATCTAGGACAGCTTCTACGATTCCTGCTGTAAATGATGAACAACTGAGGGTATTCAAGTCTCTCGGTACGGATATGTGTCGCTCGATGAGTGGATCATTGTCGATGATCATGTCTAGATGGACTCAGTGGAGGTCAGGAAGAGCAAACGTGTAGGATCACGTACATTCATCCTCGTTCTCCACACTCTTCTCGATCGCGTCTGCTGGTTTTCCAAAAACGGCCCGCCATACTTGCGTGTGTACGGACATCAAGGCTGGTAAGAAGCGGATTTCGCGTTTCGGTGCCTTTGAGGACGACTCTGCACGCCATACCATGAGTTCGAGCACACGTACGCCGACACGGTAACCAAGAATGTTTAGTCTGTGGAAGTCGTTGGAGCTAGAGATGGGAAAGACGGGACATACATACCTGCGTTCTAGATCGTTTATCCCGCTGACGCGTTTCTGGGTGTACTGTACCATTTCTGAGAAGAGAAAAGCGAATGCAGATGCGGATACTTCTGCTGTGCGTGTCTTGTTGAGGTTGCGATCATAGATGCTGGGTCGGTTCGCTGGTTTTGGTGCTCCGAGTGTTGTGGTGATGGATGGTGCGGACGAGAGCGAGAATCTGGCGGAGGATGATGTTGGAGAGAGATGTTCTGCCGACGAGAGGGATGAGGCAGACAAGACTGAGAATCTGGACTGTGCCTGCATCGTGGTAGGAGGGTAGATATGTCGTGTTACATAATCGACAGGTCGTCTGCTTTCGCTCTTCTTCCAGTTTCGCTTGGATGTCATAATTTATTTATTATAAAGATGGCACGGGTCGTCCACACGTCCACTTCGCTGCCAGCCATATCCTCTGCAGCCAGAGATCATATCAAACGTCCAATGTCCCCTCAGTCGATATCCCCCCTCGAAATTCAGCAGCACATCTACTCTTCCTTCCTCCACGCTCGCACCCCAGACGTCGTCCTCAACGTCAGGGGCACTTGGAACGCACGATACAGACTACACAGGATAGTCCTCATACAATCAGTACGCCCCTTCTCCCCCACTTCTCGCTTTTCTGACATCCTCCAGGGCTTCTTCAGCTCTCTCTTTACAGCCGGCTTCATCGAGTCCTCACACTCGATACCCATACAGCACGTCGACATCGTCTTCGATGATCGGAATATAACACGTCCAGGTACGTCCAGCCTACTCATCCGATTCTCAATCATCCCTCACAATTGCAGCATTCGAGTACGTCTATTCCTATCTTACCCTTCCCTTTTCTCACCCCCCACAGAATATGTATTGCCCGTCTCTACGGCGGTGGTCCCGCTATCTACGTGTCTCCTACACTCATCCCAACCACATTACAACCTCTTACACCTTCCTTTCCCGGTCCACCACCACCTTCAGTTCTACCCCAAGGTCACCATCCTGCTTCCCCCGCTTTCCTTCTCTCCCTTCTCGCAACTGCCGTATACCTCTCCATCCCCTCAGTCGCTTCACAAGCACTCGGATGTATATTAAATACGGTCGGCCCCTTCACCGTCGTACAATATCTCCAATTCGCAACAGGCTCAGCCCTTGATTTCCCCGTCGAACACGATCCTGAAGCTGCTGTCGGCTTGGAACACGTCGCCGAACTCGCAAAACCCTCCGTCCCTCCTTCTCCTATCACATCGGACATTGAGGAGACTCACGAAGGCTTGGCAGAGAAACTACACGATCTTGACGTGCACAAGGAAGACCCTGCTGAAGTCGATGGCGAATCAGAATCCACAGAACCCACGCGAACGTCCCCTTCCTTTAATTACGGCGCAGTCTCTGACAAGATCGGTGAGGCTGCCGCATGTTGGCTCGCAAGGTGGGGTCCAGATATGCTTGTACATGAGGAAAAGGCGTCTCGCGTAAGAGACTTGCCTGTAGCACCCATTCCGGTTTCCCCTCAGCCCCCAACCTCGCGTCGAAGAGCAGAAACTTTGCCTGCGCGACCGTCCACTGATGAGGTCCCATCACCAACTCCACATCGCGTGCCCGTGATATGGGCTAGAGGGGGGTTGACATCCAGCTGGATCAAGGAACTCATTTCCTCGGATGCCTTGTTCGTCAGGGGGGAACGTGAGCGATACGACTTGGCCCGTGCAGTCGTTGAGTTGCGAAGGAGGCAAGGCATTGACGAAGACGAAGAGAAAGACTGGGAAATTATGTTCCGAAATGGCATTTACTATCCAAACATGGTACTATCACAACCTACACAAAGTGCCAACGCCGCTGACTCTGTTTCCGTCAGCTCGTCGATGATATTATTGCAATTTCACAGGAAATCTCTCCCACGACCGGACGACCTTTTGTGTCACTTTCCGTGTTGCAGGATGCTCACTGGAGCCAATCGTTACTTCGCTGCCACATCGCTACTCCGAGGTCCGGAAGTAGCCCTTCCTCGCCTGCCTCTAGCCCGTCGCCAGCTCGCGACAAAGAGTTGGGTATTTACTTGACTACTGCAGAAATTCTCTCCCGCCTCTCCTCCGAGTCTGCTCAGCAGCAGCTCGGGTCAAGTGAAAGAGACAAGTTCTATTACCCTGTCGCTCAAGATTCATCATTGCGTATCGGCGACAGCAACGGCATCGAGGGTGCATCCATGGATCAATTATTCGATCCTCCCCCCCCATCCCTTGATCGTAAATCCCCCACACGCGCCACGACATCTGAAGCCAACTTTTTCGGTCTCAAAGCCGAACGAAAGACCTCTGCCGAGTGCATCGCGAGCGACGCCACAGGCAAAGCTCGCTGGTCTCCCTATCCCCCATGTCGTTTTGCGGTCGAGTTCTGGGACATCGACGTTCTCAAGGAAAAATCCCGATTGCACTCTCATACGATCTGGTACGCGGGTAGCTTGTATAACGTGTACGTCCAGGTTGTGCGCAAGAAGGGGATCCAGCTCGGCGTATATCTTCATCGCCAGTCGAGTGTCGATCCCATTCCAGCGCCGTCTGCCCCAGTACAGCTTAATGTCCGTGGCGAACGCGTTCATAACAGAGTGCCCTCACTGCCACAACAGATCCTTGCTTCCGCTTCCTCTCCCACAGTACACCACTCTCCCTCGATTCATCCTGTACGAAGCACGACGCCAAGTTCTCCCCCTTCGACTTCCTCGGGACCCTCGACGAGCTACCAGTCCAGTGGGAGCAACGCTATCCCAGCCACCGCTCCCCCAATCGCCCCAGTCCAACCCTACCGAGACCCACGACCCTCCGTCTCCGCTTACTTCTCCGTGTCGTGCACAAGTGCAACTGGATCGTCCATCACGCGGTTCACGAGCGTCCCAGACGTGTTCTCTGTCAGCCAGAGTTGGGGTTGGAAGTCGAGTTCGTTAAGGACAGAGGGGGAGGTGGGTGCGGACGGGCAACCTGTCAAGCCGCCTGTGCCCGCGCCGAAGGAAGTGAGTTTGAGAGCGACGGTCGTGTTGGGCGTGGTGTAATGATTTGATATTTGACTTGGAGGGTTTTCTGTGTAATTATAGTTGTGGATGGATGGGATCATTGCTTCAATGCTTGTATATATACCCTTATAACATATGCATCACCTCTTCATACACTGTCTTCTGCTATGGACAGTATGCAATCTATATCTAGTTTGCGGAGAAGCAAAGAGTCTTGGATGAAGACTAGGATCCCCCTTTGACTCAAATGCAGACTCATGTTCGTCCACAACGAAAAATATGTAAATTCTACGGGCCCCTAGTAGTCCAACGAAAATGTAGCCCATGCATTCAACATGTATCTGCGAATTACTTAAAATTTTAATTAGAGGTATAGGGTACTGAATGGGTGATTTCAGCGACGACAGCGAGGGGAACACACGACACATATATATTCCAGTCATTCTAAGGCTTCGGGCGAGGGGTAAACTTGAGCAAACATCCGTCCTTGGGGAAAAGCGTCGCAATGATCCTGTTTCGCAAACACGCAAAGGTGAGCGAACCGATTGACACGGTACGACCGACGAGGCAAGACTTACTGGACTTTTTCGCTCTCGGGCGTGATGTGATGTTCCCAGTTAGTGAGCATACTTGCGGTAGCGAGAACGAGTCCAATGTTCATCTGTGCATACTCGATACCTATGCACTTGTGAGGGCCACTGCCAAAGACGAGGTAGTTCTGGGGGTTGGCATTGGCAGAGTTCTCGGGGTCGAGCCACCGTTCGGGAACCAGGTTGTCGTGATCGGGGTATATCTCGGGGTCGTGTAGGGAGTTGTAGAAGGATGGGATCACCATGCTGTTGGCGGGGACCGTGTAACTGGGAGAAATGGGGAAAGCCTTGGTGGTCTTGTAAGGAACCTACAACGAAACTCATCTCAGAGGTATGCACACGATAATATGAACGCAAGGACATTACCATAGTGACAGGAGGCTTGACACGCATGCTCTCCTTGACAAATGCCCGGAGGTAGGGCATGTCATCGAGCATTTCCAAAGTGACGGGCTTGTCTACATCGTTGGCGCGAACACGGTACTGCTCCTCGCGAATCTTGGCCAAAATATCGGGGCGGTCGGCAAGGTGTTGGAAACCATAGATCAAGCCACTGCTCATGGCATCCTGAGACGCAAACAAGAACGAGAAGACGACCATGGCCATCTCACGGTCGCTAAAGTCCTTGCGGCCCTTGTATGTAGGAGATTCCATCTCCTTGACCCATTGCTCCAGCATGCACTCAGGCTCGGCACCTTGTGCGATGGCAGCCTTAGATTTTGCTGCAGCCAGCTCCAACCATCGGAATGCAGCCTTGCGAGCTTGGATGGCTCGGTAGACTTTGGTTCCAGGGATGGCAAGAGGGAAGTTGACAAGCTCGAGGGCAAGCGTGATATCCCAATACTTGTCGCTGATTTCTCTGGCGCCATGCTCGGGAATGTGGGTACCGCAGAAGACACGAAGGGAGGTGTGCATGTTAAGGTCTCGGGCGGTCTTCATGATCGTCTTGGGTGAGTTGTCCTTGGCAGCATCAGCAAGCCATTTAGACAGATGTTCCCGCGCGATAGCATCCTGGATAGCGACGTAGATACTTTCACGAACGTTAGACAACTGACTTTAAGAGGTTAAGGAGATTCAAACGCGTACCTAAGGGCCTTGCGGGTGAAGAGTGTGTTCAGGACCCTGCGATACTCTACGTGGGTCTTGCCGGTGAGGAAAACCCTAAAAACAAACGTGACAACGAATCAACAACAGCCGAGAAAATGTGCGAACCAGTTGTCAGGCATGAGAATTTGCTTGGCCGAGTGGACCAGACATGGCTCAGCATGGTTCGGGGAGTTCAGAATCTTCCGTGAGTACTCGTTCGTAGAAGACATGACGATGAAACTAGACACAATATGTATCAGCCATTGAATCCAGAATAATAAACGCGACTTGCATGTTGAAGACGCTGATAGCACTGAGGGCACCTGAATTCCACTGGGCCATGTAGCCCTCCATGGTAGGCTTCATGGAGTCGGCGAATTTTCCAATGATTGGGATGGTCCATGCCGCGCCTGGAAGGTGCCTCTTCTTGTACCTATACACTGACTGTTCGAGGGCAAGAAGTGCAGCGACGATGGCGAGGGTGGTATAGAGCCATGTTGCCTGTTTGGATGCGGTGTAAAGGAAGGAGGGTACGGGTATGTCGACGAGGGGGAAAGACGAGGCCGTTGGGACCGCCGGGGAGTGATGGCGAATAGCAGACGCCATGGTCAAGTCTGAAGTCACTGTCAGAGAACACAGAAAAACCTGAAACTCAACTGAAGCGATCTTATTGGCCAAACTCGCACTCTGATTGGCTGGAAAAATCAGCCGATAGCAATTTGCCGAAAAATTATCGTAACAAACATAAATGATCTTGGCATGCAAGTTGGCATAAATATCCAACTTGTGCAACTATGTACAAAGCCAACCGTACGGCCTGTTCAATAGTAATTTACCAAGTATCTTTCTCATGTCTTTCCCTTCATATCGTCTGCGTCCTCCTAGAGGACTCTGGTACTTCCGACGGTACTTCCGATAATGGCTCAGACTCCATTGGAACTGTCAGATGAATGGTCGGCAGCGAACGTTGGAAACTCGATCGACGGTACCTGCGTACACGCCTTGACGATGGCTTCCTGCGTTGAAATGCATGGCATATGACGACTCTTGAAAAAAATGAAGATACGAAGCAAAACGCACATGGCAAGCAGATAATTTACGTAGGCTGCGCAAGTCAAAGACGTCAGCCTGGGTCCATGATCCATTCGATGGAGGAAAAACTCACAATAAGGAATGATCATCACAGGCATCAATATACTCGATGGGCCTTCGTAAACAATCTATGAAACAAGACTGTGTTATATATACTGTAGTTCCTTTCGAACCTAAGAATGAACCTACGTTAATAGCGACAACCAGTGCCACGGTACTGGGTTACAGTCAGTATCATTCCTGCGAATGTACCTTATCGTTGTCAAATACCTTGTCAAGCACCCATGTGAATTGTCACAACTGTTACCCGTTGAATCCGGGCCACTGTCCTACGCGGCGATCAGTTTCTGATACTTACAAGAACACGAACCGTCACCCAACCTTACGACCCCTGAATGTCCAGGACGGAGGTAGAAATACACTGATGCGGTGATGAGGGCGTCACACACAACACCCAACAGGCCATACAATCCGGTGAACTAAGACGGAAAGGTTATCAAGCCGAGAAAGTCCCAAAGCGGTGTTAAACACGTACCTTCGATGCAGGTGCCCTGTTTGATTCAGTTTGTGACGCAAGCGGAACCAAACGATCTACGACTCACTTCCAGAAAGAAGAGACTGCGTGGGAGCATGTCAGAACGGACAAAGAAACTATTTCGCCCACTCACTGATACCGAACGCTGCACAACAGATGAATAAATAGACAATAAACAATAAGTCGACAAGCATAACTCACGGAACTGCGAGAAACTTAACAAACACTGGGAAGGGATCAGTCACACGGGATCATATCAATTGGCGCGTGATACGGACAACGAGGCCCGCGACTATGCTGTTCCGCCGTATATTGATGAAGGGAATATGAACAGCTGAAAGTGAGATTCACGAACTTACCCTAAATCACACTCACCTCTGCATAATGAACGGAATTATAATTTGTGTGCGATGATTCGATTGAACGATGAAATCTGCAAATAATTAATGGCTCTGTATGGAATGAAGAAAACCATTCATTTACTTGGTCTCGTGACAGAGGGGATTTCCTTACAGCATCTCACCACCGCCTGGACAACACCATGTGGTGAACCGGCTGCCAACTCCTTGGAATGGAAGCCACGCACCAGGTACTTTAACAGAAGATCGTGCGGAAAGGAGCGAAAGTAATCATAGAATTGGCCGGGCGCAATTCCTTTCATACTGCATCAACAGGTCAGCTGAGAACAAGAAGAGCAACCGCGGACAGCAATGCAATGGCCTGGCCTTTCGGTGTACAGCGTAAAACATCCACGAGGGAGGGTAATCAGTAAACCGTTGAACCCACTGCGACCAACACAAGTTTCTCACCGAGAAGGCAGATATGTTGGAGGTATGAAGTTCCCCATGTTCAACGGGCTGCTCTTGCTCGGCACGGTTAGAAGAGTAAAAGGAGTAAGGAGACCAATGTTCGGAAGAGAAAATCCACCTCGTGGACTCCCCTATTCATTCAACCTACAGAGCCTTCGTGGGATCAGGCCTCCAGGCCTCATGCTTCGGGGTACGCTAATCTATATGATTCCCCAGATTAGAAAGGCTGGTAAACGCTCAAGGTCATATGGCTGCAATTCGCTTGTGACACGGAGTTAGCGGAATGAGGCGCAGCGAACCTCGGAGCTTAGAACTCAAAATGACAGATCAATCCAAAGCTGCCATTTACGAAAATGCCCCTGAATATTTGCGGAATATGATGACATTCTGGCCAGTGGGTTTTAGTTGAGGCAAAGACCAAAACGTCTTGTTCCGAGGCTAGCTGAGTGACTTGTTCCAGAACAAAAATCCATCAGGGTATCAAGACCGATCGTGGTCCCACTCCAAGCTACTTGAACAGACCCCCCACAGCGGGCTTCGATTCTTAGCTGCAGCTGACATTCAACCTCTGATTTGGGATTTTCTAAACTGTCACAGTATAACTGATGTCCATGGTTAAGCACGACGACGCGCAGCTACATTACTTTAGTTTTACCATCAAGAAGATAAGATAGTACACTGAGGTTCCTATCCATCGTTTACAAGAGAAGAGCACCAGCCAAGGTGGCACCAGCGACTGTCATCAGAAGGTTAACGCGAGTGAGACCACTGAGGGCACCACTGGTTGTGCCAGTGGTTGTCGCTTTCGCTGTCAAGTTGACTGGCGGGGGGGCCGTAGTCATTGACATGTTCGTGCCATTGGCGACAAACGTGGGCCCATTTCCACCACCTGTTGCCGATGTGTTGGGAGCAAGGTAGGGAATATAGTACTGAGGGTTCAATGGGCCAGGGATGGTCGCGGTGATGTTAAGCTGAGGCAAGTTTGGAGAAGAACCCTTAAGGCCGTTGTTCTGGTAACCAGTGACGTTGGCAACATATTGGAAGACGTCTAAAAGATCAAAGTAAGGTCAAGAAGTAACGAATTGCTGCAGAAAACTCACTAGCCACCGTCTTGTTGGTGTCCTCGCGACCGAGGTTTCCAAGGTTCCAGTTGGCCTCGACAGTCGAGAGACTGTAGAAGGTTGAGCACGCGAAAGTGAATGGTTAGGTGGGATATATCTTACGAGGAGTAGTGAGTGTAAAAGGTGTCATCGGTGGTATTCATCAGGGCTGCGGGTATGGCACCACCGAGAAGGAGAGTGTACACCCGGTTGCCGACGGTGTAAGTCTCGTTCCTGAGGGGATGCACAATTGAGCCAAGTCAGGAAGTACGGGCGAAATTTTGACATACTCATCGAAGGTCAACAAAATTAAAGTCTTAGGAGTGTTGAAGTTGGGGTCCTGGAGCAATGGAACGAGCCAGTATGACAGCCAAGCAGAATCATAGGTAACAGATGTGTCGTGACCGTCGCTAAAATAAAAGGGTGTCAAATATATCCCAGAAAAGGCACGAGTAGATCGCTAACTTTTTCAAGTTAGGGGTAACAAAGATCCACTGAGGGAGCGCGTTGTTTGCGAGCTAAGACAAAAGCCGAGTTTAGACGCAGCAAAGAAAGTGTAAACAGACCGACGCACATCAACAGCAAAGTCATTGAAGTTACGTATGCGTTGCTGACGCGTGGTGTTCAAGCCAACTGTATCGTAGATGACCAAGGGGTTGTGTTTCCGGACGTAGTAGGTGTAATTGTCAGAGTTCGTGTAGTTGAAACCAGCGTAACCATCTGTGGGCATGTTCTCTTGGTATTCAGCCCAGCTAATGCTCTTCTCGTCCAGCAAATCCACGATGGTGGAGATGTTGCTAGGGATAGCCTCCATGTTGTCAGTGGCCAATCCCCAGAAGGAACCTCCGCCAACAGCAAGGTAGTTCGGTTCACTGGGGTGCGTCACACCGTAGTAACTGGTGAGAGAGATCCCCTGCATGGAGAGGTTCATGAAAACCTGCGAGGAAGCGGCCTGTGCGTAATCGGTGTTTTCGAGCCAAATCTGGATGAAGCGATCGAAAACGAGACCGGGAACCAGTGGGGAATTTTGGAGACTCCCGTTGTTCGCGCCGACATAGAATGGGGAAGTGGCGGTGGGTCTGAGAGTCTATCAGATCGCTGAATATCAAAATCATAACGGATACACCACTCACGCTGCAGCCGGGGCCGTGAACGTGGGCGCAACTGCTGCAGAGGCAGTCTTGGCGAGTGCACCAAGGAGGAAGACGACGGGAAGAGACATTGTGGACATGCTCGACGCTATCACCAACGTACTTGAAAGGCAGCGAGCAGACTCTGTGGAAGGGATCCTAGTATTTATGCGGTGGTGAGTCGCCTACAACGAAAATATTTTTGGTACAAATTAGCTTACGCACCCCGATCCTAATTGTGTCAAGGGGTTAGTTCAAGTCCATGTCGAACAAAGCGTGCTCACTCTTGCACGTTCGTCCTTCTTTTCCTTCTTTACCTCACGTAGTTCCACGCTTGATCTTCCTAGATTCAAATCTCAGCAAACTACAGGCCGCCATCTGCCATGAGCTGCCACGCCATATTTGTAACTGTCCCTCGGCAAACAAATCATCTGATTTGGTCTCCTGATTGGTCCTGCCAGTGGAAACCTCTGACGCGCAGTCATGGCACCCGAAAGTTTTGTGTCTCATGAACTTTCTGAGCTTTTACAACGAACGTGGCTGACATTCTGGGTGGATACCACGTGACTCACATCAGGACCCTTCCGGCAGAACAACGATCCGCCAGGAGTACCGCCCGCTTCGACTCCGAGGGATCTCCTCGCAATTCATCACTACACTTTGGAATAACTAGTCAAGGGCTTATCAGCTCGGACATATTGGTCATTCTCTGCCAGGTGTAACACAGTAGCATGTAAGATGTTGTCCTGTCAGCCCGGCACAGATAGTTTGCAGACATCATTTCTGTACATGTCGATGGGCCTTCAGCCCGGGGAAGGAAGAAGGGGTATAGTCAGTAAATGCTTCGCACCTTACTATGTAAGTCAACGAGAATTCAATATCGTTATTCTCGATTTGCCCAGACTGATGTCGACAAATGGCCCTTCATCGCACGAAGTTAGGGGCTTCGTAGCGGCTAATTATCCCCAGGGACCTCAATACGCACTCTGCAGGATGAAGGATTTTATAGCGGAAATGAATCTCGCAGTCAGGTCGGTCCATAACTCTCTACACGGCCCATGCGTACTGAGTTTCATCAATTCAATGAATGTCCAGGCTATGCAAACTAGGTCACAATCTGGTTCATCCACACGGGCTCGCAGTGCTATCATGAAGCCAAGTGAAAAAGTTTGAGGACGGCAGATGTTGCGCTTGGAGAAAAAGATCATCTGGAATGTACAGATCAATTCGAGCAGGATCGCGATGTATTTTCTGTAGATCGGAGGCAACCCCGCGGAGACAGACTGTGAACAAAGCTCGAAGGTCATGGGAGGAGGGCACGGCTATGTTTCGGGGTAACACAACTGGATGGGTCTGCGAGAAGGTAGAAACATAGGTTCGGTACTTGCCTAGATTCCGCATGCTGCTGAACATGGCGTATGTCACGGAATTGGTCTCTATCGGACCTATTATGGTGAAGCACC
>JBBPRG010000320.1:0-14535 GCA_038092895.1 Chalciporus pseudorubinellus | reverse complement strand
TACCCTTCCAGAGTACTACGTCATGCCCGCTCACGAGAACATGCGCCAAGTCATCTCTCGGCACGCCAACCAAAACCTCAACTTTACATGGGCGCCGGAAGACGCCGAGGCTGGGAGAGTGTATGCATCAGAGTTTGCTCGCACTGGATTCCAGGGCGGGTTGAATTATTACCGATGTGCACTTTCACCTCCTCCAGCAGAGCGAGTCGATGAACTCATTGCTCTCTCGGAACACAAGATTGCCATTCCCGTTGCATTCATTTCGGGTGCGAGAGATTGGGGGGTATATCAGGTCCCTGGCGCTGTGGAGAAGATGAGGCAGCATTTTGGAATGGAAGACGATGATTTCGTGCTTATCGAAGGTGCGGGTCATTGGGTACAACAGGAGGCTCCCGAACAGGTGATCACCGCACTCGTGAAATTCATTGAAAAGGTGACGAGGAAAGCTGCTTAAACTTGTGGCTTTCGACTCGACAGCGCATTGCAATTCCTTGAATATGTCTTGCTTCCAAGATATTGTGTCACACACGGACCAAGTTGTACTAATACTACTAGTACCTTTACGATTAAATAAGAAATTGGCAGTATACATTGCATGTTGGCGATGAGAAGAAATTCCTAGGCAAAACAACAGGTAAAACCTAATAGCCGCTTTGCACCAAACAAGTTGGATTCAGTGAAGTTAAATTAGATTCCAAGTGCATGCATAGACGATGCGTCGAGTATCCCACTCGACCCATTCCCGATATATCGTGATGTACCTCGCGACTCTGTGCTTAACCTTCCCCCCACTATCCGAAATGCAAGAAAATCTCCGATGCTCCGATGAGGTATATTTTAGTCGATTGTCATTGAACAGAGCCAATAGTATGAGGCCCTTCTTCCTCGGGTAAAGCAGACACAAGTCCAGCCGCAACATAAGCGCGATTTGGATCAACGGGTGACATCACTGTCGTAGCCTTCGGGAAAGCGGAAGTATGCAGATTTGTCACTGATGAAACAGGACTGATGTCCGTCCAAGAGTACCGGTTTGGGTTGTGGAAGCTCTGTTTCTTGCGGACACCGGCATCGTAGGCTGCTCGCATCGTGGCAGCAGCTTCGCTAGTGTTTGCGTTAGTACGAAGACTGGATGAGGAAGAACGGGGGGCGAGTGAACGAGGCGCAAGGATGAAAGAGGATGAGCTGATGGATGGTGCAGGCGACGCAGGTGGGGAAGGATGGTCCGCAAGTGGAGGATCAGGCATTGCCTCGGATGAGGTAGAGGAACACGGTGAAGAAGGTGAGTATGTGTGCCATTCAACAGTGGGTTGTTGGTCGTCCTGATAACTTAGGACGAAGGTTGGCAATGCGAGAGGAAACGATGTGAGGAAATCTGCGGGCGATCTGACTGGAGCAGTCGCCTTTGGGGAGGGGGGCGGTGATTCCTTGGTAGATTTCAGCTCGAGTCGTCGCGCCTCCCACATTGCAAGATTTGAGGTACATTGATCAGCGAACCGCTGCATCTCTGTGAGATCGGTCAGTGTGAATACGGGTGAACAGTCGACGTCGTTTTCTAACCTGGAATGCCTTTCGCAGTGATGTCTATCAGAGGCTTCGCAAACGTACTGATGAAAAATATTTGTCCTTGGACTTGAGCCAGAGGGGACTCCGAGGGTTGGACCGAGGGCGGCAATTGCCATAGCTTTTCCAGTGATGCTTGACAAGTCCATTCGTCCATCAGAGCGTTTGCCCAGTAATGGGATACCCCAGGCGGCCGGCTCTACAACAAGAACCAGGTGAACAACATGAGTGCAAAAATGTCGGGGCACCTACAGGATTACTTATATCCGCACATTTGATGATTGCTTGACACACCAGCAACTTACGGTCGCTCAGAGGTAGGTCCTTGCCAGCCAAGAGCTGTCCAAAGTTCTCCATGAACTCGAAATGAACACTCATGTCTGTGGCAAGAACGATGCCGGCCAGTGCTTTCCGGAACGCTTGTCCTCCATTCTGTCGATCGAGCAGGCTGTCAAGGCCGTGATGCCGGAGGATTTGCATGAGGATCGCGTAGTGCATGTGTTCCAGGGCGGATTTCCCGTCGAAAACAGCCGATAGTGGTGCATCTGCATTTTTCTAAGGAGTAAAAGTAAACGAGGAGTGCCAGCAGGGTTCACGGGATGCTGACCATAAACAGGTTCGTGAAGCCGGGATGACCTACATCATGCCCGATGGCACCGATGAAAAGGGCGAAGAGATCAATGTTCTCAAGACTGAACGCAAGTTGGTGTTCTCTGCCTCTCTTGTCTGGTCTCCATGAGCGGGCACACCCGCACAAGATGGAGGCCGGTGGAACGACCCCTGCAGCGCAGAGGAATGCCTGAGATGCCTGCAGAACATCCAGGGCATGCTGGAAGTTGTGATAAGAGTTTTTCCCGCAATATAAGCGTCGGAGGTGCTTGAGGAATGTTGATATATCACCTATGTCATATCACATGAGGTGGCGCCAACACGTAAGATGCGGCATGGTGTACTCACCAAGCGAGATGCCAATATCCTCCTGCATGTTTTCTATTTGGAACAGACTCTCGAAGAGAATCTGAGCACAGAATAGCACTTCTTCGTCGGGTAGCTTGTGAGGTTCGAAGTGCCAACTATCCAGTTCACGAATTAGCCGCCGTCGAGTAGCGGGTGGAACATCGATCGGAGACCTAGAAGACACGTTGACGAAGTATGGATTGGATGGAGAGAGGCGACGTACGTATCGATGGTAGTATGATTTACAGTTGTCTGTGTGTGGGTATACATCTCGGAGAGTAGTTCAGCATAGCTAGCAAAGCTACACTTAGGACCATGGCAATGCGATGCTAAAACAAGAAAAAAATGGGCGCACCGAGTCTCTCCCTTCTGTCTCTCATCCCATCCACCCCATCCATGACCCATACCCTGGCCTTCGAGTGCGAGCGCTAACCCCCCGACGTCGACGCTTTTTCGTCTGCCATGGGCATACTCCTCGTTACCGAGCATCAAAAGCGATCCTGTGGGCGTTACGGGATTATGAATACGGTGGGCAAGCGCTATGTGGAGGGCGTTGTGGACAAGCGAGGGTGTGGAGGGTATGACTGCTGTTAGACTGTTAGAGTGCGGCTGCTGATCTCGGGGTCGCGTGGTTGTTGGCACTCGGCTCTCGTGGCATTCACGTGGCGCGGCTGCCATTTTCGTAACAATGCCACAGCATCACATTTGGACCTGTTTGTACCTTGTTTGGACCACTCCAGTCTGGCTTGAACAGCGAAATGGAGAGCGAGAAAAGAATTACCGCTTTGAACGTTCAAATTGGTTCAAACATTATAAGCCCTCCCCACAGGCTCAACATGGTCATTCCGTGCGAGTCCTCTCAATTTCCAGCGTTGATCGTTGATGCGCTATTTTTTCTTTCGCCTCGGAACCCGGAACGGTGCGGACTTAAACCACCGCAGGGTTGACATTGCCTGGCATCTCTGATAAGGGGTAAACTTGCCATGGAAATGTAACGCCACATCTTCCGATTCCTCTGAGCAAAACCAGAGTCGCCATGGGTGGAGTCGAGATGTGGGGAAGAATTGCGCTGTGAACTGGGGAAGGAAGCATCCTTTATATTATTAGGTCGACCACTGGCAACCCTTGCAATGCGACTCTCGGCACCCTTTTGGCCACAGTCCACTACTTAATTCCTCGACGTTTTTTCCCGCCGGTAACACGTTTGATGAACCCAAGATGCGGAGTTTTCTCCCTGCAATCTTGTCTCCCGCAAATCCATGGGTAGACGGTTTAGCCCCAAGTATGTCCAGCTAAAGGTACAGTGATCCCTTGCCCTCGGTGGGTGATGCCTCCGGTTGACCAGTCAATCCAAACCACAGCCCTGCTCCCACCTGAGTTTAGGCGTTCCCATCAACAATCTCCGTGGGTAACACGTTGCGACGCCCAATTAGATTGAGAACTCCAAGGTATTCGTACTCACTACGTATGCTGCACTCATGTAATCGTGAGTGAATGCCCTGCTGCATCATAGATCATGATGCATGTCCAGAACACGCCAGCCCTTTTTTTTTCATCGAATAGTTCCCTTCTTTGGTAGACGACCAACCAACAGCATGCAAGCAAATCGTGCCAGGGAGTCGTCTAAAACGTTACGTGATAATGCTGTTCCACCATGCGACTATGATCATGATTAATAGGACTAGAATTCATATCTGTCCGGGATCTATTGGCCTGAATACTGCTGCGACTACAGTGTTCCCAAACCACCCATCCTTATCGACTACCCTGTGCTCCTGTGCTCCGATATCAGCTCCGCAAGGTTCTTACCACGTCACAACCCTTGAACCGTTGAGTGATATATGCGGTCCAGGCTCTGAGACACGATGCATGAATGGCCGTTTGTTGAGAAGATAAGTACGCGAGGATGTCACGATCTGATGGTTCTTCTCAAACATTACCACTCCATCGGACCCATACCAACTGGGGCAAGGAGCGGCCCTTAAACTTGGGTATCCTTGCAGGATAAGCAGATCCGTCAATCTTGCCGCTCAAAATTCATCTCAGACACTCCCTTTTGCCACCCTTCAATACACAGAAAAAAGCACTATTTCAAAGATATCGAATAACCTCGCAAGTTTGCGAACGATGAGCTGAGCGATTCTGAGTAGTCTTCCTGTACGCATGTTGCCGTTCTTGCCTCGGATCCTTCCGCTCAAACCCACTTCAGACATGAATAGTGCCCTCCCCTTGACTGCCCTTCAATGTACGAAAAAGGTTATTTCAAACGTCTCGAACGCCCTCGTGAATTCGCGAATGAATAGAGCTGAACGACCCTGAGGGGTCTTTGGACCTGTACGCATATTGCCATTCTCGCACTGAATCCACTCAAAATTCATCTCAGACATTAACGGTGTCCTCCGTCTGGCTGCCATTCAACACACGAAAAGGGATATTCCAAAGGCCTCGAATGCCCTCGTGAGTTTGCGAATCAACAGCTAAGTGACTCTGAGGGGTCTTCCTGTGCGCATATTTCCATTCTCGCATCGAACCCCTCCGCTCAAATTTCATCTCAGACATTAACGGTGTCATCCGTCTAGCTGCCAACCAACACTACGAAAAGGGATGCCACAAAAGCCTCGAACGCCTTGGTGAGTTTGCAAACGAAGAGTTGGGGAAGTCCTTTTGTACACGCGTTGCCGTCCTCGCGTTGTGATTTGATTGCGATATCTTGCCTTCGTAATTTTTACTAAGATTGCCTGGCAGCATTTTTGACAAAGGGGCACCTGCGTGACCCAGCCACTTTGCACGGCTGAGATATCAAAGTTCAGTTCTGATCAAAGAATTGAGCTCCTAAAACGGGGGGGGTGGGGCCAGCTAAGTTGTCCATGGAAAGATCAGATTGTCTCTCTCACATGTCATGCTTTGTGGCGCAGGTTTACCAAAAGTGCTGGCAAGCTATCGTATAGAGATTTAATCGATCAATTGAGCATGGCTCCGATGAATAACCCTCCGCCGGAAAGACTTGCACACCTTTTTTCATCAAACATTCATCATAAACTAACCAGGGGGGTGGCTTCGCTAACGCTGCGTGAGGTAGAATATTAATTGATTGACCCACTGACTGATTAATGTGACACCAAGTTGACAAACCGACAATAGGCTACACTTACCCGGTGCTGATCATCTCCTTCAGGCCACCGGTTTTCCGGCTTTGCTGCGTCTCCACCCCATGCCCAAATGATGATGAATGTTATGCCAAATATATGTTCATCACCGTACGCGGCGATCTTCCTCGTCCGTTTTCGTCGGAAGAAGCTTGCACCGTGTGTTTAGAATCCATCGGTTATTGTACGACGTTCCCTCGTGAGTTGTAGCAACCTTCAGACTCGAGGGGATCAGTCAACCGTGATCCGCCGTTAATGGCTAGCGGACGGAACCGATTTTCATCAGCGCCCAATGGAATGGTGCCACCTGAGCTCGAGGCTCCGAGCCATACGATGCTGAAATTGATAAGTGTGTAGTGCCACGCCGAAGTAGGCCGTCCTATTGGTAACTCACCATCAATTCGTGACGTTGGACAAAGAATCGCGCACGCTCGGCCGAACGACGACATTCTCCGCCAAACTCCTGGGCCTATTCATGTTATGGATCCATTCCAAGACGCGAAGAACATAATGCTAAAAAAAAGATGAGGCCTTCGTTGGTCTGTGTGACTTTTGAGCACTGTGAGACAATATGAGGGATTTGCACAACACACACTTGTCAATATGGCTGGGAGAATACACCCTCGCGTGAACTCCCAAACTCGGCGTGCACCCCACTCAGGCCCACTCCACTCTACCCCATCCGACGAAATGAGTAACTTCCGCCTGGTTCAGTTTCTGTCTCTGTATTGCATTGTACGATCTCATCGACCAAGGTCGTGTACCAGTGGTGAGTCCGCGTGTGCTGCCGCACTGCCGCGTGAGGTAGGATGATCACTTAGCACACCCAAACACCTTCTGTGACACCTGGACTAGTTCTAGTCACTGGCGCAATCTGCGATGCCCAGTCCTCATGGGGATATCTTGCACCCGGTAACTTACCTGCCCGCCTACCAAGTCCGACAGCGTTCTCCTTCGTTCAAGGGCGCGTTGGAAACCCACGAAGGACATTAAAGAATCGGCGGAGATCCACAGTACGTCTTCACGAGAGTTCATCAGACTTCAAGTTGGATTCTGATTCTAGGGTCTGAAGGCGATGACTACATGGATACCTCTGTCCGTGGAAACAACATATTACTTCTCTCTCCAACTGAGATAAGAAAAATCGGAGGCAATTGTAAGTAACTCGTTAACTCTCTTCTCTTCCCTCATCGCATCCGGGAGTCAAAAAAAAAGCGTATTGTAGTTTGTTGCAAGTGATAGAATGTCCATCATGCCGTTTCGGTTGCGCTCATATCAATCTCAATATCCAATAATCAATACTTCGAAAAGCAACAGTCAAAAGTCCGGATTCCCCGCTCGCTCATATAGGACACGACGACGACGACGACGCCCTGATTGCCTGGGTGACTTCTAACTTGTCCGTTCTCATGATCAGGACTTGTGCGTCCTTGGGGACTAGGCCCACCCAAGGCCCAGACTCTCGTGCGTTCTTCTCGCATCAGAACGCGACATGTCCGCATACATGTCCGCATGCTAATCGTTCATATTATTTTTGTTTCTGGGGTATCTCAGACTCCCAGGGTCCCGAAGTTGAATTTGGCCGACAGAGTGGCCCTGCATTTGTATTCAAGTTCTTTGATGCAGATGTTATACGCAACGTGGTTCGCATGGCAGCTAACCAAAAACGAGTACGAAACGTGGAAGATCCCTATCATGGATATGATAAGCTCCATCGATGAGTTTAGTTGTGTTTTATGGGACTAACGATACGGCAATGACGTTAATCGGGCGTTAGTCGTTGCATGCATTTCGTCAGAGAGAAAAAACACGATCGAAGTTTCGGTTGCCTGTGAAATGACGATATCACTTCATGGCGCGGTCAACGTGATGGAATCTAAAATAAATGGGGGTGTTTTGCGATGCATTGCGATGCATTCGGCGGCGATGGGCAACTGATAAACAACAGGGTCTTTGTATGCAAGATGAACATGATGCGTATGTGCCTATGTAATGTATGTATGATTTGCGTTATACTACATGCGTTCCAGCCAATCAATATTGGGTGTGGTCTTTGTCCGTAATGGAGGAGTAGCCAAGAAGCCGAAAGCAGAACAAGACATCAAGACGATAAACAGCGACGTGCATCAAAACACATGGAGAGTCCCTGCAACTTTAGGATAAAGGAACAGAAGGAGGAGCTATTGTGATACAAAATCCCAACTGGGTATGCGAATGACACTTGCAGGAACGAGTACTTGGCAAGGGGAGGACGGCATGGTGCTCCTAGTCTATAACATAAATGGATGCTGCAGGTTCGTCGTATTCGACCATCGACGGGCCATCGTTGAGATGGACGGAAGGTTGTCAATAGAAGTAGCACAGCTACTTGGCATGGGTAGGGTATATGAAGAAGCGTACTGGACAAAGGGGTTAATGGCATTTTCGGTGGTTCCAGAACGAGCTTACGTCTGACGAAGCATTATCTAAGGGAGTTCTGCGAGACGAAAGAGCAGACGGCGACGGGGGATGCGGGCTATATGGCCGCAGCGAAGGAAGTGCGTAAGACGCCGGTGACTCATTTCCGATCCAACCCGTATGAGAGGCGGTCGAGTAATGGAGGGGTGGATCATTGCTCTCTGCCCAGTTACCGGTGTCATCAAAATTACCGTCGGCTTTGTTCGAGGAAGCAGAGTGTGGCTGCGGCTGTTCACTGGCTGCGCGCTCGTAACCTGGCAAGTCGAGCTGAAATTCAAACATCTGCGGCTCCTCCTCCAAAGGCCCAGCGTTCTCGCCCGTCCAAGTAGTAGCGGGCTGACTACCGCTCTCGTGCATGGAAAAAGGGTTGAGGCGAAAAACGCCCATCATCTTTCGCATCGCCTTGCTGGCTTGCGTAGCACGCAGCGGCACCTCTGTCGGGGGAGCGAGAGAGCTGCTCGCCTGAGCAGCTGGAGTGGGGGAAGAGAATTCCATGACGAAGCAATCTGCAGCTACAGAGTCCTCGGGTTCTACTTTAACTGGGGGGACGCTGGTGGTAGAGGCAATGGAAGAGGCGCGTGCTGAAGGGGATGTGGCCACACTGCTTGCAGGTCGTTCGGAGTTTGATGCCGTTTCCGGATCATCGATAGTATAGAGGCCCTCGCCCCACGATTGGTTGTCATACTTGAGATTGCTGGTGATAGATAAACTATTTTGAGCAGGACGGGGGTAGGACAATGTTGGCGATAAACAGGAAGAAAGTGGAGAGTGCCCGGGTGAAACGACGGCACGAGATGAAGAGGCCGGGTACTCGGTGTGATGGAAAAGAGTAGACCCTGAATGACGATAGGTTGGATTGAGCGCGAGGTATGGGGGTGGCGATGGAGGAGCAGGAGACGGGAAAGTGGCGGAGGGAGAAGACCAAGCGGTGTACTGATTTGTATTCCAAGCAGACGAAAGTTGCTGGGGAAAGTTGTTTTGAGTGCTGGCTGAGGATCTGGATGAATAATTCCAGGACGACGGAGGGTGGATGAGATGATCATGAGAAGAGTATGAAGACCGGTCACTGGGTTGAAAACGACGTTCGGCAAACATTGTAATCTGATCCAAGGACATCAGGCGCGATCGAGAGACGTATTTGGGGTGCCGAGTAGGATGGGGAGCAGGCGAGCAAAGAGTGTTTGCCTTGAATGTGAGGAGAGAGGGACAGAGAAGAGGAAGCGATGGAAGGGGATGAGGAGGAGATGGGTTATAAGGATGGAGACGAGGATCAAGGTTCAAATTTGATAGAGCGCATCTCGAGATGAGTGCAAAAAAAAGGGAGACGAAGGAGAGGGGCGGCAGACTGAATCTGGTGAACCCAATCTGAAATCTCAGCCTGCATCTCCGGGACAAAGGTACACACCGAGTAGACGGCACCAAGACATGTGTACATAACCCTTACCTTATTTCCATTCTGTCCAAATTAAAATATAACCCCATGAATCATCCAGATTCAGTCGATACTCGCCTGGACACCCCCTCCCCCTCCGCTCTCCTCCGGCCTACAGTCAGTCCGTTCCACCGTGCTCACCTTCCATATGACTCAATGACCCCCCTGCCTTATCCCCATAATGTTCTCACCTTGGCCCAATCATCTCTTCCCCGTCTGTTGTGTCAGAGGTACAAGTTCCTTATATGGTAGCGAGCTTCTCCAAAGGATCCACCGAAGCTCATTGCCGCCCACGCTCTGCCGGCACGAGTCGTCCTAATTAGGCACGCGCTCCGGTCGTACTTCCTAGTATGGAAAATCGGCCGTGAGATCTTCCTCTCCTCTGAGCCCACCAAGACAGCACGCCCTTGGGCAGTCGCTGCTCATGAACAGCATGTCTCGTGCAGGTACGAATCAGACCGCATGATGGTCCTCATGTTTCACCACCTGGACCCTCATCCTATCCTTTTCCATCTTGTCGAGCTCTACTACTACACTCGTGAACGTGCCACCTGCGGTCATCCCACCTGTCCGGTGGACATCGCACAAACGCACCTTAGGACGCTCACCCGAAGCTGCGGAGAGAGTACCTCCGACATTTCTTGACTTTCACTTTCGCTACCCCTCCGAGTCTCGCATCCCTGCTTTCCCGTTCTATCTTTGGCTCGTCTCAGCGTTTGCTTGTCTCCCTGTGAGTCCACACTGCACGTCTTTAACCCCCCGTAAGCCCGTGCAAGCAGCGTCACGTGTTGCGCAATCAGCTGTAAGGCATGCTTTCTCCGCTACGATTCGGATCATCATGCACACATCATGCACATGTTCGATCCCCCGTACTCTTTTCCCCCTTGTCTTTTTCACCTTCACTCCCCCGATGTCATGGCTTGGCTGTCATCCGGTGGACTCGCACCCCTCCTTCTTAACTCATTACCTGTCAAAGAATACGATCACACGATAATCATCATTTCATCCCATGCCGCCCACTCAATTTGTCACTCCATACAATTTTCTCTAGCGTTCTTGTCCTATCCAAACACCGCACTGATCAGCACAAATTTCTTTGCTCTAGCCTTGTCTGGATAAACTCTGTCGGACATTAAATCTCAGCCAGTTGCAGTATGCGTCGTGGCTATCCTACAGACCTTGCCATGTGTACCTCAAAAGTGCCAGATCGTTGGCACCTGACAAACATACACAGCTGGCTTCTTCGAACCGCCCCTCTGAATGTATAACAGACGTCTGCAGTGCGGCAGAGGGCTGAGCAAACCGGACTAATTAAGTGGCGGTCACTCCTGCTCGCCCACTTCGGTCCACGTATCGATTATGATCCGCCGAAGCATTTCAGGACCACGTTCAGAATGGCGGCATTCGATCGGCCGACGTCCTTCCCGAATTACTGGACTCTGAGCGTGGTTCTCTACTTGCCAGGCATCCTTGGTACGTGCCTCGCACCCATGTGGTCGCTCAGATTCGCTTTCTTCAATCCCTCCTTTTCAGATCTTCTCTGCTTCGGCCCCACCTCCGCAACGAGCCACTCACTCCCTCGTGTATTTGCAAATCCAATGACCAGCGATAAGTGATGCGACGCATCTACCACTCAATTACCATCATGAAAGATAGCGGCCGTTCGTCCGCCAGCGAAACAACGCAACGTCAATAAATTCAGCGGAGTTATGTACGCTTCGCCACATCCCAAGTACTCCAAATCAAGTGTCGCTGATCATCGTTTGCAACCACTCCGACTCCGTCCACATCGCAAGATATCCATGTGGAACGCGTCGCAGTCGTGAATCTTCCGCGGACATCCCAGGTAGATCTGGTTGAGATCAAATCATCGCCCTGATAGTCGATGAGAGCCTGTAGCTTGGTGGAAGGTCACACGGCTCTCAGCTCGAAAAGTCAGGGTAACAGACAAAACTTGCAATTAAGTGCGTCTGCATCTCGTCAGATAATGCTGCAGATAGGTCGAATCTCATCTTCGACCACCCCCTTTCCTCCACCGTATTTGATGAAGTTCGTGCTGTCATAAGACGGGGGGCAACCAGGTTGGTTTGCCTTCGTGCTCTTCGCGCGTTCTCTACGTGTCTATTCCATCCGTTTCGTCGTCGCTGTCAACTCCTGTCGGTTACCTGAGTGTCTATGATCGGACTATTGAGGCAGTCTGGATACCGATTCTGACCAAAGCAGAATCTGAACGGATCACGACCTTATCTCCCCGTCCGGAAAGACGGAAAACTTGCCTAATCTGATAATATTGCATCAGTAACCGGAAGTTCTGCATCGTCCGGCAAAGATACTTATTATCGTCGTTGCGAACTCCAAACACGCCGCGGGAGTAATAAAGATCTTTCGGAACACGCATTATAGTACCTCCGACTGTCGCTACTCCGAGCTTAGCGCCTCTTAGTTCCTTGGCGTTGCAATGTTTCGGTACAAGGTACAGTCGCTACACATATTTAATATGTGTTATGAATTAATACCTCAATTTTCTGGCTACTGGTACTGTAACGTTGTGTATTTGATATTTGTGGGGGGGTCACGGTCATCACCAATATGTTGCAGATCTCTCCATCGAAAAGCAACACTCCGAATTATCGTGGCATTTCGAGTCCAATAGCGCCCTCAATTTTGCGCCCGACCCGCGGATGCGGCCCCAGAGGTTGGCGCATCTCGGTGAACCCGGGGATCTGCGTACAGCAGAACGCGTCACCGCCTTCATGGTGCCCCCCCATTCGTACGTCTTAGGCGAGCGACGATCATGAATAAAACGACCATATTATACCCGAGTACTTTCCCCGAAACTGAATACGATGCAAGTACGCCATGAATCGTGTCACTCCATCGTTTCCCAGCACCTTTCCCCCCCCGATCGAACGCCACCTGACGCAACTGAACGACACAACGGGACCGCCTGACGCAATGTGGGCGAGACATGCTGCAAACGGTCACTCGATCCCATCGCTCTTACTGCGGTTGTTTAAAACCATTCTACCAAATCGTCGGTAAGACAGTTGATAACGAAAGCAAGGGGAGGGATCATGATACGAACTGATCATAGTACCCAGACGCTAACGTCATACAACAGTCTACATTGCCTCCATAAGCGACCCGCGGGGATCTCGCGGGCTCGTCAGTGACTTCCGCGAGGCGAGATCTGGGATTTCAAAGAAAGGAAAGAAGGCACTGACGTGGTGGGAGGTCTCGATGATGGAGAGATAGGACGAATGGTTTGATTTGAAGCTAATCATAAAGCACGGCATACATGCACCCACTCGCTGGCGCGGTTCAACGTCCTCGTTGCTAATCATTGTTGAGGGGGAAAAAAGTAAGTTGGATTGCCTTGTAAAGGATGAGGGGGATCCGAGATTCGAGAGCGTGCGATGCAACCGGAGGAGGGGTTGTCAATTAGCACCGAGGCTTTCGTTATGATGTATAAGTGGCGAGGCGAGTTCTAGAGTTAAGATTAATTTTGAGTTCAATCGGATATGTTGACTCTGACATGAGAGAGCGTTGTCGCTATGGCGGTGTTGCACGAGGACGCGTTAAAATCACGTGGCGTCTGGACAACGTGTCGGCAATGCCCTCAGATCCATGGAGGAACTTGCATGGGCGCTATCATCCGCAAGCTTGGCATCCGATCCTCAAAACTTTGCATTCGGAGCCTTTCCTAACAACTCTTCGCAAAGTTCCGATGAAAAATCATCTGGGGTACACCCTGTATCTCTTTTATAGTATGACCATTCTCCACAGTCTCCACAGGTCTCCACTCTTGTCATGACGCATGTACATGTTTACATGCATCGTGGTTTTGTCCTTGTCACCTAAGCTAACCTACAAGTGCAAGATACCCTCCAGGACACAACTGTGTCGTACACCTAGTCCCTTCCGTCCGTCCGTCTATAGGTCCCCGCGAGATCAACGGCGATGCAGTCAGTTACATGCCTGCGCTGAGTAACGAACCGTAATCGCAGTTCGAAGCGACGCCTTTTAGTGCCCTGTTATGATAACACGGAGTCCGATGGACGCCTACTGGCCTCGAGCTAACATGCTTGTAGTAAATGTGCCTGTTTCAGTATGTAACCCGCACATCACGACAGCATATAGGTGGTTTCACCTGGTTCACTTTCCTTGACGAAATTCGGTAATCAGGACAGTGATTTCCCTGGGCGCGATCTGCCCCCGTCACCGCAAATACGACAGAAGACGAGTGGATGGATTCATCACGGCGTTGACGGCTAGATGAATGCCTGCGTAATCCATTTTCTTTCCAGCTTTCTTCGTGGCCAGAGGGTTGTTCAAGTTAACCTCCGTCCCACACGTAATATGTATATTTGGATCTTAGAGAAAATCGCGTTCATCATGAAGTCACGATCAACTTGAACACTTGCGATGCATCGATGTGATGCGGGTTTGTCCTGTTCAGGGAACGCTTCGTTACATGGGATCACCTTGTGGATGATATATGCATTCAAGAATACAAGCCGGCGTGAGTCCGCTTCCATTTGGGTTCGCTGACATCAAGGCCGTGAGACCGCGATAGATAGGATATACTACGAAGCCAAGACGATAGAACTCCACCGACCAACCCACCACCGGCACATGCTCTTTCGAACACTCAGCTGGGTTGTGTCGAGACCAGCGACGATCATCGAACCCTTCCAGGTGTTACCCTGCTGCTCTTCACTTCGCTTGTTCGTCTCCTCCTCCCATATCAAGCCAGCCTTTATGCCTATGTTTAGAAAATTCTCGCACACGTGCGGCGCAGTGTACTTTCCTGCAGCGAGATAAACACGAGCATGGTATGACTTGGCAAGAAGTGATTTCAGAGAGAGAAGGAGCACATCGTGGGACGAATAGAAATGTAGTAGATCCGACATGATCACTATCTCATACCCTGGCAACGTGTCGTCGATGCGTTTGGAAAGTTTCCTGAAATAAAACCCCACA
>JBBPRG010000319.1:0-14549 GCA_038092895.1 Chalciporus pseudorubinellus | reverse complement strand
CACCCCCTTGGCATGGCCCCCCCCCCCCCCCCCCCCCAGCTTCTGCGAATTCTCCTTGGATTTCCTTCTCGTTGTTACCCGTCGGATCGTATGCGTTGAGATGGTATCCTCTGGGACAAAACTAGCATCGCGTCGATCACATGCGATCTAACACGATAGTTGTTTGATTGGGCCAAGGCTTGATTGGTACATGCGGGGGCGGGCTGTGGGAATGGTGCCAAGTACCCGCGAAGTGTTGGACGTGTTCAAGCTGGGAATATAGAGCGGGGGAGGATACCTCGTAGGGACTGTCGACGAGTCTCACGATTTCGCTCACGGGTTTCCAAGTGAAACGACAAACATGACTGAGGCAGAGGGGGTGAAGTTCAACTGAAATTGGGTGGATGAAACATTGGCTTTATTGCGGTAGTAGATTGATGCGATGTACATCTTCAAGCCGAGACGCAAGGGAATCCGTATAAAGGCCAACAAAAAGGTTCTTGAAGAGTATGAAAAGCAGCCGCTGGGCATGACTTGCGATCTTACCTGCCAGTGACCGGATGATATTGTGCTCTTGGAGGTGTCTCAGCACGAGAGGGAATGATGTCATGAGTGACAGCGAGCAAGCGTGGGAACCATCTCGTCAAGCAGATATTTAATGCCGGTCTGCAGTCTTCTCTCTATCACGGACAATACCATATCATGTACAGAAAGTACAAAGATGGTTTGAAGATCATGCCGTCGACGAGATCAGACAGGAGGCAAGACTATTGATTCAGACACGGGAGCAGATAAACCGATGCACAGTCTGGCATGCTGCGCCCGAAAAGTACTGGCACTTTGGAACGCAAACTTCAAGAGCAGGATTGGTTACGCACCAGAGAAGGTTTTCAGCTCTCTGGTGGGATGTGACTCTACTGATGCTCGATTAAAGGCGGTTGATATGTTAGATGCTCTATAGACATGGGCTCTGAGCTATGCAGCACAATTAGTCCCTTATGCCAGTGCGGAATGGGCGAAATGTTGGATCAGACGTCGACGTTGCAGTAGCGCTGATACGGGTAGCTCTCGAAAATGACTCGGGGTGTTCCACAAGTCCGAGCAGAAGATTTAATTAATCTTCAATCTGAAAGTAAGCCCTTCACTCTCGCGATGTGTTACCTCCCAGCATGATCTCTGTACTAGTATCAGTCAAAAGGAAGGCTTTCTCGAGGCTCCAGAACTCTCTTCTAAGTTCTCACCATCAGATGTTCACTCTACGAGTCATTCTTAATCAACCAACCCTATTCATAAAGTTGCTTCACAGACAGTCTTGCATGGGCTTGGGCCATGATTCCTGCTGCCAATGTTGGCAGCGCAGGTAAATCAGAGACTAGCGAGATGGAGTAGCAGTGGTGGCAGGGGTCCGAGCGGAAGATGCAAAGGCAAGGCCATGGAGCATAATGGAGTTTGTCCTTCTTAGTTCATTCAGTCTTTGTGGTTGGGCACCACACCTGTCGTTCTCCACAGGCAGTCATAGCTAGTCCAACGATCTCAACGGGCTTCTCATTCAAAGCATTCTGTTTCGTTTGTCTTTCTCCGAGAGCTAAGATTTCAATTTCGAAGATCCCAGTCTCTCGCAAAACCAACTCCCCCCTTGTCCCACCTTCGTCGCAGACATGATCACCACAGGCCTCCCTCCACATATGAATCGACCCCGACTCCGATTGGCGACTCGGGGAGCACAGAAGTGCAGGTGTGTCCTTTGGGGTGAGATGGAGACCCGGGTGTACTCGTTTGGCGCGATCTGAAATGATCTAGAGGACCCTCTTGTGAACCTGCAAATTTTAGGAGCGGCCAGACTCGTTCCAACTTGAAGTAGCCATCGTTCTGAGCCAGCCGTCGTTAATATCATGACGAAGTTGAGACCCACTTCTTCGCATCCAGGCCATGACCCAGATGTTCCAGAGCACGCTGTCTATTACTTATCTTTATCTGTGTCTGTGCTAATGTACGCGATCACTGTCATGGTGACGCCATGATTCCGGGCCGATGACCTGTCTTAGCACTGGTGCAAACTTTCAGAAACGATGGATCATGATTGCGGCATGGGTACCTGAGCAGGGAATGGGAAGTGAGACTGAATGGTGACTAGCGGAAATGAGCAATGGGGTTCCCAAGACAGATAAAAATAGTGAGATCGGCGGGGATGGGTTCTCAAGTGCAGTTCATCCTCGACTGGAAACTCGAAGTTACTGGGTGTACACGTTCGACTGACGGTGCATCCGGGGGGAGACTTGGACATTACCCCTCGCTAGATCATCTGCAGGAGAAAAAGCCCCCTCCGTCTGAGTATGGAAGAGGTTAACGTTGGTGAGTGTGATGCAGTGAAGGGTAATGATATTAGGAAAGATGTATGGATGCCTCGGCAATTTCAAGTTTTCAACGGTGGCAGGTGTCCGAGTTGGGGATGAAATCTGAAATACGCCAAAAGCGAAAGGTCGACGCCACGAGAAGGCGCGACTCACTAGCTGAGAGGAGAGTGCTCAAGGACAAGGACTGGCCTGGGCAACCTGGCGTGGTCAAGTCACGGAAGGGAAAGCAGGAATGACATCGTTGCAGGAGAATGTCCGGGTCAGTGATAAATTCATTATTCTAATATTCGATGTGTGTCAATGACTCTGACGCAGACCCTCACCTACTAGCAACGCAGCCACTCCGAGTCAATTGGAGACGCTGTAGCCTATCAACCAACTGATTGCATCCCCTCTCACGACGGTTGGCACCGTGACTGTAAACGTCCTGGCCAGTGGCCGGGCCCGGGCCGCCATTGGTTATGATTGATGCGCTTCGCTCGGTGGTCCGTTCCATTGGGCCCATCATAGACGCCTAATGGCCAAGGTAGTATCCAACCACCCAGGTAACCTTCCAGATGCAGCCCCTCAACCTATTCTCCCGAGCTCAATCAGAAACAGCTCCGAGTATTGAAAACCATGGTGAAGCCTGATCATCCAGGTGATGGTCATGATTTCTCTAACCCAGGCCAGAGTCAGGTTCGTCCATGACATGTTTATACACTCATCGTTCTCGTGCTTATTCTCAAGAATAGTCAGTGTCTGGATCCACCTCTCGCATGCGGAAACTACAGAAATTCTTCACTGAACCAGGCCGAGTAGGAGTCTTCATCTTCTAAATCTGTTCATCTCCTTCATCTTCTCTAGCCTTTTCGTCGACTTTTTTTGCCCCGAGGCACCCACAAGAATGGCCCCGAGAATGCTACGACGGTCGACAACAAGGTATGGTTGTGCGGTTCGTCATCATTGCTGGTCTCTGACCGAAAAATTTGCTCGTAGGATTCCCAACCCACTTCTGACGAGCCGGCACCTCAACTTGAACTTCAACCTCAAGCAGATACTTCCATACCCGACGCAATTGATCACCCCAAACCAGAAGATCTGAAATATGCTATCAGTCAAGCAGAGAAAGATCTTTCAACCATCAAACTGATCCCCGGAGTCGTGAACAACGGCGCTAATACGGGCGCACAAGGAAACAACTTTTTACAATCCATCGACAACATTGATTCGACCTATCTCCAGCCATTCAAGGTGTTCAACTCCGTGGTAACGAAAATCACCGACGTACGTCTTATTTGAAGATCATTCGGCATGGCCTAACTGTGATAAATAGGTTCATCCCTACGCAAAGATTGCGTTGGCTGGGTTATCCTGGGCATCTCAGGCAAGTTATTCCCGCACAGATCGTTCGTGCCAGACATAACGGTATAAACAGATCATTCTGAACCAAGCAAACCGTGATGAAGCTGTGCTAGGACTTGTCTCTAAAATCCGTGAGGTATACGAGTTTCTCACCAAGGACGGCGAACTCGGCAAAGTCAGTGGAATGCCGGACGTACTCGCGCTGATGTCGAAGCAAATTATGGAGTGTGCGCAATTTGTGGACAAGTATTCGGAGACGAAAGGTTTTTGTAGGGTCGTTTCGTTGCCAGTGGAGCTGCGTTTGCATATGCTGATCCGAGCATCTTCACAGGGACGAGACTTGGCAAGAATGTTGTATCTGAGACGGACGCAACGATTCAGAAGTACAAGGATGTACTGGACTTCCTGTTGCAAAAATTTCGAGACCACGCTGCACGGGGCATGCTAGTTTCCACGCAGGACACACTCGTCCACGTTTACCGCGTCCTGGAGGATCTCGATCGACTAGGTAAGTAAGTTGTCATTTAGCCCGTGTCAATTACCGACACCATATCCGACCTGCTACAGGCCAAGATATCCGGCTAGATGGTATGCCATATGCGACTGGGGCCGGGTTCATCACTACGAAGGCTTGCTTGGATGGAACTCGGTTGGAAATTCTAGGCGAAATCACGGATTGGGTCAACAGTGGAAATCACTCTGAACGTGTGTTCTGGCTTTCTGGAGTCGCCGGCTCTGGGAAGTCGGCCATTGCACACACGATCGGGAGATGGTTGAATGAGGTCAGCTGGCTTGGTTCGTTCGTTGGCTTCGATCGCAACCGTGACGGAGATAGGCGACACGAAAAGTTATTCTCGACCATCGCACGCGACTTGGGGGACTGTAGTATTGGCCTCAGGCATGTCGTGGCAGAGGCCGTCTCCACGAACGCGTCACTGAAGAACACCGTGGACGTCATCCAACAATGGCAGAGTTTCGTGTTGGAACCGTTGTCCAAGTCTGCCATAATCGGACCGGTCGTCATCGTCATCGATGCATTGGATGAGAGCGGCCCTGAGAGCTCTCGAAAAGATATCCTTCAGGTTCTGCAGAACGAGCTTACCCAACTTCCATCAAACTTTCGTGTGCTCGTTACTTCTCGCGACCTTCCTGACATCAAGGATGCACTGCATGACAAATCGCACGTCCGCACGAAAACGATGGATAGTGTTGACGCACAATCCACCGAACGAGACATACTCCTCTATATATCCCATCACCTCCACCGTCAACATGTCATACTCCCCGAGCCCGACGTCAGGAAGCTTGCCCAAGAAACCGACAGGCTTTTCGAATGGGCGCGTCTCGCGTGCGAGTTTATTGGATTACCAAACAGAGGTGGCTTATCGGTGAAGGACCGTTTCAGTATGGTGACCTCCGAGTCTTCGTCAGTTGGCGAGGGCGGGACACTGCTCGACCAGATGTACACCACGATCTTGAAGGAGGCAATTCATCCTTCGCAAATAGCCCGCAATCGATTCCGTTCAGTGATGCAGCAAATCCTCCTGGCGGCTGAACCGCTTCCGTTAACGTCGCTTCGTGAAATGCGCCAGTTTTTCCCCAGGGACGAGGACCGATTTGATGTGGAACTCATCCTAAACTCCATGGCTCCTCTTCTCAGCGGCATCACCGATCTATCCATCTCTGTCCGCCCTTTACATGCTTCCTTCCATGACTTCCTCATCGATGAAAGCCGAAGCAAGGAGTTCTTTGTTGATCTCATGAAGAACGAAACACATCGGAACCTCGCATTCGCATCCCTCGGTGCGATGAAGAAAGACCTCCGGTTTAACATTTGTGGTCTAGAGACATCCTATCTACGCAACATTGATGTTCCTGATCTCGCCCAGCGTATCCAAGACACTATCTCACCTCACCTGTCGTATTCTTGCCGATTCTGGTCAACCCACGTACATGCTGCAGCGTTCGACGCGCGCCTAGGAGATGAGATCTGTTTATTTGTTGGAAAGGAGCACCTAGTTTATTGGTTCGAGGCGCTCAGCCTGCTTGGATGGATCGGTGGTGCCCACGATGCATTGCAATCCGGGATGAGCCCGATCGAAGTGCGTCGACGGTACTCATTCACTTGCTTCATATGATTGATGTGCTCTTCATAGGGACACGACGAGTACTCGGACACGCTGGCCATAGGACGAGATGCGCAACGGTTCATTCGAGTTTTCGGTGGTCCCATCTCCCAGAGTGCACCGCACCTCTACCTCTCTGCCCTCCCTTTTTCACCCAAGAGCTCTGTCTTCGCCTCCTCAGTCGCATCAAAATTGACTCGGATCCCACAAGTTGTGGGACGGGATGAGGATTGGCCTTCGGTTCAGCTTCTATTGAGGGGACACAGAGGCACTGTTCATTCGGTTGCTTTGTCTCCGGATGGAAAGTGGATCGCATCGGGTTCAAGTGATAAAACCATCCGGATCTGGGACATTGAGACTGGTTCGCTTGTCGGCCATCCTCTACGTGGCCACACTGACTGGGTCCAATCTGTCGCATTCCTTCCTAATGGCCATAAAATTGTGTCGGGTTCGCAAGATGGAACAATCCGGATGTGGGACATTCGAACTTGCTGCCTGATTGGCACCCCTCTCGAAGGACATCAGGCCGGTGTCTACTCTGTCGCGATCTCGCCAAACGGCAAGTTGATTGCATCAGGTTCAGCCGACCATACCATCATTGTATGGGACCCCGAAGCATGTTCCCGAACGGGTTGTCTCAGGGGGCACCGGTTGGCAGTCCTCTCTGTTGCCTTCTCCCCTGATGGCATGATGATAGTATCGGGTTCGAGTGATTGTACCGTGCGGGTGTGGGATGCAGCAATGTATCAACAAGTTGGCGGCCCATTCACTGGTCACACTGATTCCGTCAGGTCGGTCGCTTGGTCCCAGGACGGGAAGTTGATCGCGTCAGGCTCGAGCGATCGTACGATCCGGTTTTGGAATCCCCAGACTGGTTCCCAACTCGGTAGTCCTCTCGAAGGACACAAGCAGGGCATCACCTCGGTCGTGTTCACCTTCGACAGCAAATACCTTGTATCAGGCTCAAACGATCGGACCGTACGAGTCTGGGATATTGCAGCTCGCTCGCAGATAGGAAGTCCACTTGCAGAACACACAGAATGGGTCTCCTCGGTCGCAATCTCCCATGACGCCAATCGTGTCGTCTCAGGTTCCGATGACAGGACAATTTGTGTATGGGACATGTGGTCCAGTTCGAAGCTCGGGAGTGCCCTTGATGGGGACTCGAGCGCAATCCTTTCGGTTGCATTCCTCGAGGATAACAAGCAGGTCATATCTGTATCAAGGAAAGGCACCATCCAGATTTGGGATGTGCTGACTGGTATGCCGGTTGGCAGTGCTCTCAAGGTTCAGTCCACCACTGCGGTCGCATTCTTGACTGCGAAAAAATGGGTGGTCCTCGCGATGGATGATCATTCTATCCAGGTTTGGTCTACTGAAACACGGTCACAGGTCGGCGACACCCTTCATGGGCATGATCGTTTAATCGTCTCGGTGGCAATCTCGCAAAATGGAAAGACAATTGTATCAAGCTCGGAGCACACGACCCTTCGATTATGGAGCACCGAGACATGGTTGCCGATTGGAGAACCACTCGATGGACACGGGGGTTGGGTCTGCTCTGTGGCATTCTTACCAGCAGGCAGGACGATTGTGTCAGGTTCGGCCCTCGGCACTGTCCGCTTATGGGACATCGACTCGGGATTATCACTAGAGACTCCATTTGCAGGGCATATGAGTAGGGTCACGTCCTCACACGATGGCAAGTATGTCGCATCGGGTGCGCGTGACGGGAGTGTCCGAATCTGGGATGTGGCCAAGGGCTCCTGTCTCGGTGTACTCAAAGGGCATGAAGACTGGGTCAATTCTGTTGCATTTTCACCCACTAGCGAATACATCATCTCGGCCTCTTATGATCGTACCATACGGATCTGGGATGCTGCTACATTGTCCCAGATCGGAAGCCCCCTCGTCGGCCACACTAGCGGAGTATTCTCAGTTGCATTCTCGCCTGACGGCGACTGGATCGTGTCAGGCTCACGGGATGGGAGTGTCCGTGTCTGGAATTTTCAGTTAGCTTTGGAGGTCGCTCGTCCCCTTGTCATTCGTGCTGCCTCTGCTTCCTTGACCTCCCCACCACCCCCCAGCACGCTCGTGTCCGATGTGCACCCAGTTGACTTTGATGATCCCAGAGCTCTTGGACGATGCTACATTCGTTTCTCTCCCGTTCTCGACCACGCCTTGCGGGATGCTCCGAGCATCATCGGCACAGCAGACTGCACAGATCCTATCAGCACGGATGATGAAGGCTGGGTGATGGGCCCCAACAGATCTCGTATCCTATGGCTCCCGCTAGGGTGGCGACGGATGCTGCGTTATTATGGACAATCGAATACGATGGTGGCATCCATGACAAACGGACTTGTAGAACTGGATTTGAGTGAGATGGCACACGGAGAGACTTGGCACGAATGTTGGGACACATGACTTGTGGGCTGTTTGTACGTACTTTTTTTTCATTCTTGCGCTATGATCATCCCACTACGGCTTTTTTTCTGTATGGTTACGAACGACTTCAACTTCTGTTGTTTCTTATGCACCTTTGTATTTAACTTGTTATCCCAGACATGAGAACACATGTTCAGAGTCTAACTCGAACTAGCGTTAACCATTAGCTACGATGTCCTGTAGTTGCAAAATCCAATGGGACCCTTGCCGCTGGCGACTTCATGCAAGCCTACCCTGCAAGGCCCCAGGTATGAACATGCATCTTCAGTTTAGGTCAACGGGAGAGGTCACCGCTATGAACTATATCATGAAACGAGTGAGCTCGTATGCGCACGCGATAACTGATGGGAATGTTACCAAGTACCAGCACTCCGTCAACAAGGCCCGGGCAGCATGATCAAGGGCCACGAACTTATGAGAAAACCAACCACAACGGGGTAGAATGATGGTGTTTCACTGACGCCGCCGCCGCCGTTTCATACCGCACTGAGATTATTAGCTATAAGACCTGAGCAAGTCATGAAAAACTCAATGCACGAATCGTGATGGCTGGGTTGCGACGAACATGTCCGGATGACACTAGTGATTCCTATATGTTGCTACTTACGGGGCTCCGCGATATCGAAATCAAATGGGTTTTACTAGTATGACCTGTCACGGTGTCAATGGCAATCGGTTTTAGCTTGCATGTGTAAACCTTACGACTCACCGTTTGCACCACGCTGCTATCTTTAGCACAGTCGGAACATCCGACCGAACAAACATGAATCTTCCGTTCATTCGGATCACGGGCTTCATTGGTGCCATTGCATCCGTCTGAGCTGCCAGTGGGTTTTCCTGCAGTAGGTACTTACAGGCTCCAGAGAATTCCTAGTTTGGGGTCTCTTTTCGCATCCTCGATTCGTCGTCCCTCAACGTGCCCAGCAGTCAGTCTTCCAGGGAATTTGGATCAATGCCTGCAAACGATGGTGCACTTCCCGTCATCCGCATGCGTACCTTCGAGGCCCCCTGGTCGCCTTCACCATTACCTCCCCAATTCAATGCAACCTAGGAGGTCCCTTGGTCCGCCAATGACCGTGACGTGCTGTTCGGAAAGCGTCCAAGGCTTAGTACCAAGACCCAGCCTCCAGGGTTACTTCACAATTCTTGCTCGGGACCTCAAAGGATGGTTCTTCAGATTCGAGACTTTCCTTATCAAGTGCTTCGCCATAGGCCCATAATCGATGCCGTCCCGAACCGGGACAAGTCAATCCTGGCGCGGAACGTTTCTTGGGCGGCTCTATTACGGGCAGGCGGGTACGGAAAGCCTGAGGGAGAGTATCAATGTTGCGCGAGTATGCGATCGCGACAGACAATCTGTCCGACCATGGATGATAATGCGCCACGTGTCCGATGACTCTTGCCAGCTTCTTGACGCTCTGATGATGTAAATCCGTAGCCTTAACTGCCCAGGCCGCTCAAACCCATCTCCGCAATCTCACCACATGCCTGGATCACGAAGAAAACATAAGAACAAGTTGAAAGGGGGTTCAAAACCTAAGACATCCGCCTCGGCGAACGCGACCTCTATCGGGACTTCGGTTTTCCTGTGCTGCACACTTGAGGAAGACGAGGTAACACGATGTGGCCAGCCAGCCACTGAAGGCCATCCCAAGCCTGATCGTTGCAAAGTCCATCATGGGCAGTACCGCATCATGTACCAAAAGTACAAGGATGCTTCCAAGGTGGTCGACGAGATAAAGCAGGGAGCGGAGCTGCCGACGAAGGATCAGATCGGGCGCTACACGGACTGGCACACGGCGCTTGAAAAGGCACGCTGTGTACGGGAATATCTTGAAGCTATAAGGGTAGAGAAGACGGGACGAGAGATTCATCAGAAGAGATTCATCTTGAAGGGTGAGTGGTTGAAGTGGTGGGGAAGCGCTGCTGATTCGTGTCCCTGGCGTTGCCTTGAACTTAGTGGACGAGGGTCACAAATACCGTCTGAAGTTGCTCCACCAAGAGATGGTAAAAGCAGTAGATGCGGTAGATGCTCTTCAGGCAAGGGCATTCGAGCTGTACAGGCTAAGTAGTCCCCTGCGCGCCATGGAGGATATACTGCAGTCAACATCTGGGCTAGACGGGGAAGATTATTTCAAACCACCCACAGAGAAATTGGTTCAGATGGCGAATCCTCAACGCATCCATCACATCCCCGGGCTCACCTCCGACCCCATCCTGGATCGAGGGGGAGACGAAGATTTGATCGAACTTTCCCTACTAGAGTGAGTATCCCGCTTCCAATGTCTTCTTGTGTAACATGTAACCTGTTCATAGCCAAAGGAAAGACATGATTGCAATTGTCGAGCCCTTGTTCAACTTTGAATTGTTTGCTTCACTTCACGTAGAAGAAGACAGAGCTCTCGCAGACAGTGAACGAGAGGTTCTCGAGATACAATTCTTCATCCAAGAGCAATTCGCTCGGCGAATCATTCTGAACGAGCCTACCCTCTTCATGAAGGCACTCGACAAAGTTTCATTCAAGGACCTGGTGTTCAGTGACAATTTCTCAATGGAAGATCTCTTTAGATTCATGAATTTGTTCATGAGTCCACTTGGGTTCCCTCTACGATGGTTCAAAGATGCAGTCTTGGATGCACTCGCGATGTCACGTTATGGCACTGCTGCGAACGTTGGGAGCTTAGGTAAGAGGGAGTTTCTGCCTTGTATGTTCATCTGACTCGGTTAATCACTTCAGAGAATCGATTTCCATTACTTGGTGGTTGGGTTTTTAATCGAGCACATACTACGACCATGTCGAACGAAGCCTGGTGGGTAAGTATATAGCCCGTTCAAACTGGGAGAGTTTTTTTTACTCAACATTGTTCAATCTCCTCCGCGAGCAGTACCTCCTCAAAGCACTTGAACCTCCGGGGAACATGGAAAATCGCTTTGTTCGTCTGTGTAACAACTTTGACGATCTAATCGGATTCCTGTCCTTCGGAGCCCTGGGGTACTTTCCGAGTCCAGCCTTCTGTGACGATCCCTCGCGTGATTTCGACGATCCAAGTATATCGCGAAAACACCTGTCACTCTCTGGTGTCATCGTGACAGACATGGTGGGGATCGGAACCGTGCCTCCACAACTGTGCGGACCCTTACCGACAATGAAGAAAAGCAAAAAGCACGGCTACGTCGTCTGGGCAGAGTTTGAGCACAGGGCGTACATGTTTGGCGCGGTCAGCAACGATCCAGACGATCCCTTCACCAATGCATTCATTCGTGAACTTCGCGCCCGACCAGACTTATTCCAAGTGGTCCTTCGTTCTGAGACCGCACCAGGACACCAGGTCGAAACATTCGGATCGGGTCCTTCGAACAACCAGGCACTTCCCGCGATTCGCATGCGTAATTTCGAGGCCCCACCGTCGTTTTCCCCACTGCCATCGCCCACTGACGCAAAATGGGATGTCCCCTGGTCCGCCAAGGACGTGTTGTATGGGTCACGCAGAGAGATCCAGGGTTATCTTACCCTGCTCGCTCGGGACGCCATAGGTTGGTTCTTCCGATTCAAGACATTCCCTGCCAAATATTTCGTCATCCTCGACACGGTCCCGAACCGCGACGTGTCCGTCTTGGCACGGAACGTCTCGTGGGCGGCATTGCGGGCGGGCGGATATGGATATGGAGAGTATACGCTACGCAAATATGCGATCGCTTCGGACAAGTTGTTTGAAAAGTGCGCGAATGAGCGGTTGGGGTGGTTGCCGAAGGAGTTTGCGTGGAAAACGACGAAGATGGAGGATCAGTTGAATGAAGGTTCGCTATTCGGAAGGTGTAGTTTGATGTGAGACCGGCGACTTGCGCTTGCGCAATGTGTATCAATACATTGTATATGCCAACATACTCTGAATAGTAGTGATCTTAGTGGTCGTTCGGATGAGAACCTACATACCTGCGTCGCATTTTTCTGGTGGAACGATGTTCTCCAATTTAAACTGACAAGATCAGTCCAATTGGGCACGTTTGGGAGCAGGGATTTCACCCGCAGTAGGGACAGTGATATAGAGACCGAAAAAACCACCCAGGGGAAATGCTTTTACGTACGTCAGCATTTTGACAGCATGGGACTTGTGTCGCATTGTTGTTGGAGCAGCGAACTCCGGTTGAAAGCTATGCTTGTGTACTCGAAGACCACTTCACACCGACGTCGTGGATTTTATTTCGAAATACGTACTTGAGACTGCCGCTCGGAGTGGTGTTCCGGCATGTCGAACTGTCAGTGATGAACATGCAAGTCATGAGACGTCGACTCCGAGGAGTATCGGTTATCAGGGAGTATCGGGTATGATATGGGAGATCAATTAATCACGGGTCTTTGGGAGAGAAATAAGAAGTCGATTTGGTAGGCTTCGTGGCCTGTACTTGTCTGCTTTGCTTTGCGCGTATCCTCCGCCCAAACGAGCCCAACCTACGAGCGAAAGGATCATCGAGATTCTGCGTGTATTTTTCGCAACAACAGTGTCTCCTAGAGGCCTTGTTGCATGTGGGCGCTGCGCTCCGACTCCCGAAACCGTCGACGCCCCCCGCACCTTCTTTGCCTCCGCATCGTATATATATCTCCTCGTCTGCCGCGTCGAAGAGATGGTGGGCTTCACAACAGCGTGATGTCCATTCAATTCGCAGGTTGGATAGCACTCCCGGCTGCTACAAAGCTTCTGTAGACCTTTTTTAGAGTGTCAAGGGGATTCATAATGACGCAGACGTGAAAAGAAGTGTCACGTTGATATGATGTGAGCTTGACAAAGATTATTCCGACTCCCACGATAGTGGGAGAGGGTTTCATCTGTCAGGCACCGGGCTGCAAACGAGCATTAAAATATTGAGAAGAACCCTCCTCCACTACGTGGGAGTCGGGGAATCAACTACGATAAACTGTAAAGTTAAGGTATGCTTGGTGTTGGGTGTTGCAGAAGCAACGTGGTCGTGCTGTGCGTGCGCTCACATCGTGTCTCCCGTTTGAGCTAGTTCGTCATAACCGATCTCCTTGGTTCACCCGAAGGGACCATGGTTTTTGCCATGTCAGAATATTAATATTAACGTCGGTGTCGTTGCCCGTGAGAATGCGTTCGCCTTAAAATAACAATGGGTTATGCCATTGGGCTATTCGCGCGATTGAATGCCAGTGGGTTAACAGCAAACGAACTGGGGAAATCCAGAAATATATCGGATATCAGGGAATATCGAATATCCAGGGTACTGTAAATGTACAAACCGATCTCTTGGGTGATACCCGTGATACTAGTTTCTTTACTTCCGAGTCTCTATGCACTGACTGAGTCAGGTACGTGGACGTGTCCATGACAGAAAAACGGCAGATCTGGCTGGGCAGGCACTGTGACAGCCTGAGCGACACGCTGTTCCACCTTGGTAGCACGTGCATGGAGGGAGTCCCGCAATCTATGATTGGCAGAGACCCATATATAAAGAAATGCCGACGGTAGGGAATATCACAACATCATTCCGAACGTATTTCCATGGCCCAGCTCACCCTCTACGGATTCAAGGTGAGATAGTTCACCTTAGTGTTTGTGATATTTATGCTGATGTTGACTGTCAAGGCCTCCCCCTTCAGCGAGAAGGTATCATTGGTCGCTGGTCGATGAAACCTTTTGGATCGCTGACATCATGATCAGATCGAGCTCGCATTGAGGGAGGGTAAGATCAACTACAAGTTCTGTGTAGTTAACCTCTTCGACAAGCCCGCCTTCTTCACCGAGAAGATTAACCCCATCGGCAAGGTACGTGTGGACACTTTCTAAGACGCTGTATGTTAGACATCACTCGAACGCAATCACAATCACGATAGGTCCCAGCGATCAGCTACGGTGGCCCCGACGTCGCCCCTGAGGACCCTTCCCCTCTGTCGTTGAAGCTCGCTGAATCGAACGTCATCCTCGAGTTCATCGCAGATGCTTACCCAGAGGCTAAGCTGATGCCCACCGACCCTGTTGAGCGCGCCAAAGTCCGCTTCTTCATGGAAGTTGTTGGTAGCAAGCTCTTCCCTTCGACTATGGCATGGCTTAAGGACAGCGATCCATCGGCTTCTGAGAATCTCTTCAAGGCGATCGGATTGATCCAGGAGTTGCTTCCCGAGAATGCCCAATACGCAGTCGGAAACAGCTACACCATCGCAGATGCTTGCATTATCCCCTTCATCCACCGTTTTCAGGTCAGCTGCAAGTATGACATCGGAAAGTTCCCTGTCGGCGATGGTCCAAAGATTGCGGAGAGGCTGAATAACCCTGAGTTTGCCAAG
>JBBPRG010000318.1:0-14559 GCA_038092895.1 Chalciporus pseudorubinellus | reverse complement strand
GGTTTAATGAGTACGTGACGTGAAAGGAAGAAAGCGTAAGGGGACTTACGGAACAGGACGAGGGTGCGTACACGGGTTGGGTCAATCATGGCATAACACATAAGTAATCGCGTGTTTTCCAACGCCAGCCTGTTCTCAAAACCGATATCACACGCGATACCAGATGGTAGTCCTGGTGAAGGGTCCAACGATAGCTTAACGATAGGTATGCGTGCATGGGGCAGAGGCTTGACATGGAACTTGGTTTCTGTAGCGTTGGTCGATAAGCACGGGGTTTGCAGGTTGTTACAAAGATGAAGACATACCACGTTCAAGGAGGTCACCGAGCATGGTGACGAGGTCGGAAGCGGAGAGGCGCTCATCCGAATCGATGAGGCAACACAAGTCCATATCTTCGAGAATACTCAACGCGCAGTTGCTGTGATAGGGAATGTGCAACTGACCTGAATTACGAAGACTGAAACCGTTAGCGGTGCTTCCAAAAGATAGGAGACGGCTGTTAGGTTCTATGGTACGAATTAAACGTTCGAGTAGTTTCCGGACGTCCTCCTTGACTGCCATCTCTTCTGCAGTTGGGAGGAGTTGTATCACGAAATCGAATAGAGCTTGAGAGAACTCCACAAAGAAGAAACGGTGTTTCGAAGGCCGTCGTTGGTTGCGGGTATGGCCATAGAGTAGCGAGTGAGTACTGGTGGATGGAGCAGCAATGGTGGCCTGTGCCATGCCGGTGGTGAGGCTACCGTGGATGTCGTACGGGTCCTTGAGGGATGAGCGAGCTTGATAACGGCGACCGAGGAGAATGGGAACGGAATCCGCGATGATCAGCTTCAAGGCCGTGTGAGGGTTGCTGGATCTGAGGTACCCAACTATTATTGTGACGAGCACTACACTTGGACTACACTGCACACATCTTGCTACAGTACCGAATCTGAGTTCGAAAGTACTCGGTGGCCCTCGCGACCATCATCATACTCACGGCCATCATGTCGTCCCTCTCAAAGGATGCTGACGCCTTCAAGCGGGTGCTACAACGGCAGGACTACTCGTCCTGGCACTCGCAGCCCGCTGCGAATGTCAACACCCAACTCGTTTATGCCGTCGACTATCTCAAAGTGATTTATTCAGGCCAAGCATCCACTTGCATTGCAGCGATGCTGACCTTCGATGCAGTCCACTCCAAATCCAATGAGACTGCAGGACATTGCAATCGTGACAAACACACCTTTAGATACAGACAGTGTCCTCCTCGAGAAATTCAAGTCTCATGACCGCATCCAATACGACCCCAAAACGGACCTTTATTCCTATCGTGTAGGTCCTTTCTCAAAGAGTTGTCTCGCATGAAAGCTCATTTATTCAAAGCACGACTTTAATTTTCGCAACAAAGTTGCACTCCTCACGGAAATACAACGCCAGACTCGCAAAGGTGGCGGCATACCTGTCCGTGCACTGAAGGAGTCATGGAAGGAGGCACCCCAAGCAATTGAAGAGCTCGAGAAGGAGGGTGAAGTCCTCGTTACCCGCACCGTCAAAGATGGGCAATTGAGAATGGTATTTTGGAACGAAATTAAGCCCGGCGAGGAGAGTGGGGGAAACCAGGTCGAGAAAGGTAAGCTGTGAGTAGTATGGGCGCACATGGCAATTGACTTAATTTGCCATCGCAGAGTTTCTCGATCTTTGGCATCAGCTTAAGGTGCCAAATGACGTTGATTTGCTCAAGGCGCTTGCATCAGGTATGTACTCACTCAACTTGTATGGATTGCGGTTGCAGCTGCGCAGAGGGACTGCAGGCTACTGCGGCGGAGGCTCCCATGCCCAAGGCACCTTCGACTACCAAGAAGAAGGGGAAGCGTTCTGCTCCTCGACAAAGACAGGTCAAAATAACCAATGTTCATCTGAAGGGGGAAATAGACTTATCCCGCGACTATCACGGAGCTGGCAAATGATACGCTACAGTACACCCAAGGTCAGGGTTTCTTTGACGGGTTCTTTGGATCATGATCCGTATGCCATTGTTGTGTGTATTGTAGCGATAATGAATAATGTTTTGAAGATGTTAACCTGGGAGCAAGCGCGCTTTCGCTCATTGTTGGAAGGACAACTGATAAATGACACCAAAGGAAATTGCAACTAAGTATGTGAACACTAAATGCCCCGCAGGTATTTATCAGTCCGTCTTTGTCTCCTCTACTTTCAGCAGCACTTTCTTCCCGTACATCCCATTGGCCAAGCGGGAGATCGCAGTGCGTATATTTTCTCTTGCTTGGGAATCAGTCTCATGGCCTCCAATCACAAGTATCTCGTGCTCAGGACTTCTCAGCTTTAAAGTAAGGTCAGGATATGAGTTTGCTACACCACTGCCAGAGCCCCCCACTTGCCTTTCCTTCCCGCATGAGACAAGTGAGGATATTCATCATTTGACCGCGTTCTTCGGAGCTTTTCTGTTCATACCAACGAGTCTGCCAGAACCCATGACATGTCAAGTTCTTGAAGATAAAGAGAGACGTTGGCAGCGAAAGTGGAGCTTTAGACATGGCCCCATATGATACTAGATGGGAATTTCTTCCAAGCAGGCGTGCCATCAACGTCGTAGCCTTGCCACCGATGCAATTTAGGCCGAGCTTGACACTCTGAGATAACATTCAGAGGAATCCACAAAAAGAAAGGATGAACCTACTTGACCTCCTGTCCAAGACATAAAGGTAGCTTTGAATGCGTTGTCCGCGAGTTCATCGTAAGTCGCTACGTGTGTTGCTCCCAAAGCTCTCAAACGAGACTTTAGAGATTCCACGTCTTCCCTGAACGCGGTTTCAATCGCGACATTAAATATTGGCCGTGCTTCTTACCTATCGCGAATGAAGTTAACGGTCTTCAGTCCTTTGGATGCAGCTATTTGAATCACATCTTGCCCGACCTATTGGTTACTGTCAGCCGTGTTGATTAACGAGAAAACGAAGGGGAGTCGCCTACGGCGCTATTCGCTCCATTTTGTACAACCCAATCACCTTCTTGAAGACGAACGAAGTCATGGAGCATATTATAAGCAGTGGGTGGATTGACCTGGATAGGCTAAAATCAGTCGAGCCCCCGATACACAAAGAGACACACGTACTGTGAGCGTCGCAGCTTGCACTGCACTTAACCCTGAGGATTCCACCTTCAATACATCTGCAACCTGCACATTTCTGCTCGAAATCCAGGTCCCCATTTGCGGCTTGGTCATAACCACCCAGTCTCTCTGCTTCAGATCGGTGACACCGTCCCCGACAGCAATGACCTCGGCCAGCCCCTCGTTCCCGACAACAAATACTGAGGATTCGTCAGATGAGACATCCTTATTTGGTGCAGGCTTCGTAGGATAAACTCCTTCGATGACATTAACGTCAGCAGGATTGATCGGTGACAGAAGAAAACGGACATTGGCGGTTCTCGGTGGTGGGGGTGGAAGGTCTGGGAAGGTCAACACAGAAAGAACAGAGGATGGGTCGCCATTGTCACTGTAAACCACAGCTCTTTGACCGAGAAGGGGAGCTGAACTCCGGAACATGCATATGGATGAACTGTGGATGCTGGACAGCTTGTGGAGAACGGACGATCGTCGACAGTTGACAGCGATTTGCCAGTGGTTGATACCACGATACATCCTTGCGACTCAGTTGTTGCGGATTAGTGGTTAGGTTAGTTCGGCCGAGGGAGCGATAGAGTGATATATGCCCCCGAGTTCGCCCCTGAGCGAAACGGCCAACGTTGAGCTTGAAAAATTTGCCGTTCACTCTCGGAGGAGTCTGGTAGTACGCGTGCTGTTGGCATTAGATGCCACATTCGTTTCACATTGGCTACATTGGAACAAACGAAACCAGTATACAGAGAAAGTTCTCTCCTAGTTCATCTTTGGTACGTTGGTTTGCTACACCCTTAAGTTACGAATTAGCTAAAGCAATGCCATTTGTGACCGCACGTGATTGATTTTGTTACACGTGATCATGACAGGGCGTGCGGAGTTTGAAACGCCCATCCTTCTTTCGAACCACATCATCAGCCAATTGACAGCCACCGTTCGTCCAAGTCGTATTGACCTGCGCCCAGCATTCTCCGTATGGTATGTCGTGCCACTGTATCGCTTGGTGCATCTATGGTTTCTCACTTCGTGTCTGGGCTCCAGTCTGTAACTCCAGCCACGATGCGACGCTTAATGCGCGAGATCACCGAGCTTCAGAGCAACCCTCCGGAAGGCATTCGCATTATCACAAGCGAGGAGAACATGCTTGATGTTACTGGCATAATTGAAGGCCCCGGTGAGGTCCTTCGATGCCACTTTTCTCAGATAACTGATTTGGTGATTGCCTAGAGGGCACACCATATACAGGGGGATACTTTAGAGTACGATTCAAATTCACTGAAGAATTCCCTGCTGCTCCGCCGAAATGTGCGTTCCTGCGTCTTTGATGAGTTATCGTGATTCTGACACGCCCTCTAGGTTGGTTTGCTACGAAAATATTCCACCCCAATGTATCCTCCGCCGGCGAAATTTGTGTCAACACTCTGAAGAAGGATTGGAAGTCTACATATGGCATTGGGCACATTCTAGTGACCGTGAAATGTCTCCTCATTTATCCGAATCCTGAATCTGCTCTCGATGAAGAGGCTGGGAAGCTGTTATTGGAGGACTATGATAGCTACTTCTCTCGAGCAAAGCTCATCACGAGCGTGCATGCCACCCCACGCACGAAGCCCCCAGAATTTCAAACAGAAGTTTTGGAGACCGACACTTCGCTACCTACTACCACTCCAGGTGCGCCAGCCCCGCCAGACTCAATTTCGATCCCGTCAACCTCTTCGCCGCGCAAATCTGCCCCATCAGCGCCGCCCCAGCAACCTCTCCAATCAGCTCCTCGAAACTCCCTTTCACCATCTCATTCACCATCCTCTTGCTCAAGTAAAGAGGGAAAGGAGCGGGTGACATTACCATCACCGTTATCCACCGCAGACTCCAACATAGAATCACTCGGCGCAGTGTCAAAGGCGGTAAAGAGGACAGCAGGCCCAGGGGTTGTGGGAGTGGAAAAGCGCAAGAAGGCTTTGAAACGACTCTGAGCTTTTTGTATAATGTTAAGTAGCACTTGGTTTGCACTAATCAAAATCCTTGTCTGTTCTAATTAGTTTCACAAGACATTCTCTGAGTCTTACAATAACTTTACATAAAGTGTCACAAGTGTGACAGCGGAGAGTTTTCCTTGGAAAGTTTATTAAGCCCGCTCAACGTCTTTTCTTTCCATCTTGTCATGTTCGCGAGGGCTTTGGTAGGATACTCGAGCGTCGTTCGACTGTCTGTGAGGCGGCTTACCCCGCGTCAAATGAGCAGGTGGTCTCCACCTGCTCCCTTGTCTCGTCCGCTGAGTACAGCCAGCGATGTACTCCAGGACAAACATGTCGCGGCGAACCCCCGTTCACCCACAGGGACATGTTTCATCGCTAACATTCCCTACAATGTTACCGCTGAACAACTCAAAGATGCGTTTTCGGACTTTGGAAAAATACGGACTGTCAAATTGTGTATGTACCTCCTCTGCAGAAAGGCTTTCACGTCACTTATGCACATTGACAGTGACATCAGAAACAGGCCTGTCTCGTGGGGTAGGTTTTGTCCACTTCGACTCGGTTGACGAAGCCGTCAAGTTCGTCGATGCAAACGCGGAGGATCCCATCTACGTCTTAGACCGGCAACTGTTCGTGCGACACGCACACCATTCCATGAAGTCGGAGGGGGGTGAGCCGTCCGATACCCTTGTGTTTCCCCACTCTGGAGGCGGGGGAGAACGCGCTGTATTGGAAATGTTTGGGGATTATGCCGATAGCATCATGGCGGTGCGGTTTCGTGAGTTTCAGCATTCGTTGACATCTCCGGGTTGTGTTGATCGTGGTACTTTCACGTAGCGAGAATGAAGGAGGGCTTTACTGTGGGGAAAGCGTTCGTCCAGTTCCGTAATGTGAACATTGCAACAGAAGCCATGGACGACTTCAGGAGCCGGAACGGAGATATCCATGTCACTTATGCCAAACAAAGACAGAACCCAGCCACCTCGTACCGATCTCTCACATCCCGACTCTCACAACAAGGCTGATTGAATGCGACATTCGTGCTATGTAACCCCACTACTTCGTAATTCCTATTGCTATCGAATAGATTCCTGTTTGGTGCTAGCACCTGCAAAGCAGCACTGTAATGTTATCACTTGAGACTCTGAGTCTGATGGCTCATTCGAGACCCGTAATTGGTGGATTTATGCATGAACTTACCATACGGAGAATGGTCCAGCTTTTTGGTGAGCTTTTTCCTCGGGTAACTCAGTGAGGCTAGTCAATGTAGCTTCCGAGGCAGTTGCCGCCGCGGCTACAACCTTGGGCAAGTTTGCTTGCGCAGACTTTGATGTGTGCTGTTGCAAGGTGAGGGCTACCTTGTAGTGCTCAGAAAAACTAGTCTCGACCCTGCTGTTTTGGTCCCTTCGAAGCGGGAGGTTCAGGTGTCAGAGCTATTGCCCGGCGTCTACTTCAGAAAAACAGATTTGAATTTTGGACAAAGGATTCAACATGCGTGCCAAAAAAGGGAAGCTTTGATCAGCTGCCGGGAATTGCCGGCACAGCGTTCGATTGCAAGTTCGAGCTGATGGGCAAGACGAGTGCAAAACGCAGTCGAAAAACGAGCACTCCTTCGCTTGGAACTTCCATCATCTATACAGAATCGCCCAGAGAAAGCAGTACGCTCTCTGTTATACTTCCTTTTATTTTCTGCGATAACCGGCCGCTCGATGAAAATTCTTACAACAGTCCCAAAAGCGCAGAGGCCATAAGGATCTCACAATGGGATGGAGAAAAAGTGGAGGATGTTGCGCTGCTGGGAGGGCATTGAGATGGGCAAGTCGGTTTGGACGAGTAGCAGATGAAAGCCTTACCGAGTGACCAAACACAGGTAAACAAGAGTACTGCCACCCGCAAACAAAGGATGGACCATTGACGAATGTCTTCCACCTCAGAATACCACGAGAGCGAGCGCTCGATGATGGACGAAGACCCACCGTATCTTGAAGCCGAGCTCGAACCAAAGCAGGAGATGCAGTGGGGGCGGTCCTCAAGAGGTCGCAGAGTGAAGAAAAATGACTACAGGGAGTCGGCAAGCGAGGACGACTTATTGGCTGGACAACACCACCAGGCCGATCACCCAGTAAATGGGAAAGCCATCCTCGACACCGACCACGATGAAGATGAAGATGACGACGAACAGCCCAAACGGTCTACTCGCTCTCGCCGGCTGCGTATCCTTCGCCAACCCAGCCGTTTCATCCCGACCGCCACAGACCCGCCGAGGCGTATGACCCGCGCAAGAAGCCGTGCGATCGCCAAGAGCGATGAAGGCTATGTCGACCAACCCTCAGACCATTCCGACGATGCCGATGGCTCGCTTGATGACGCCCCACATACATCTGACCTGGATGCAGATGCAGACGCAGAGGGAGAACCTGACTTTGACGGCGAGGGAGAACTTGACTTTGGCGGCGATGGAGAACCTGACCTTGAGGTCCAAGATGATGGGAGACCGTACGCGCTCAGGCAAAGAGCTAGAATCAACTACGCTATCCCTCCCCCAATCGAGGATACAAAACCCCCAAAGAGCCGACCCGCTCACCGCGGCGGAGCACGGTCCAAACGTGGACCAGGTTGGAGTGCCACTGGAGCCGAATTGAGCAGGTGGATGGGCATGCCCGCGGATGATTCTGTGAGTGACCTGGTATTGTGTGCTTGCTTGGTCAGGGGATTCATCGTCGATTCTAGGACTCGGACATACCTACTCGGACACCTAGGAAGGGATTCGGAGCGTTGATGGGTGCTGGCGCTGTCGGCGCTGGTAGTGCTGGATTGTTGCCCGGGGAGTTGGCTACCGGAGCTGGGACTCCATCCAACCTTGGTAAGATTGGTGATTCGGGTAAGTTGACCTCTCTTCTTGTGTCTTTTTGCCCACACGCAGAGTTTCAGCTTTGGCCGATGCTGATCCGCTGGGAGTCAATCAAAATGTAACTTTCGATGAAGTCGGTGGCCTAGATGAGCGTGAGGCGTTTTTTGCTTCCTATGCAAGTACCCAATGTTGATGTAATTTGTAACAGATGTACATTCGCTCAAGGAGATGACTGTCCTTCCTTTATTGTATCCCGAAGTATTCCTGCGCTTCAACCTTACACCTCCTCGTGGAGTGTTGTTTCATGGTCCACCTGGCACGGGGAAGACTCTTTTGGCGCGCGCACTTGCAGCCAGCTGTCGTGCCAATGGTAAAAGCATTTGTGCGTCGTAATTGTTCCTTTCTTGCCTCCCTATCGAGCATCTGATTCCACCATCGTATCTGCTACAGCATTCTTTATGCGAAAGGGCGCGGATTGTCTTTCAAAGTGGGTTGGAGAAGCCGAACGGCAACTTCGTCTACTTTTCGATGAAGCTCGCAATTGCCAACCCAGCATCATCTTCTTTGACGAAATCGACGGTCTCGCCCCTGTTCGCTCCTCCAAACAGGATCAGATCCATGCTTCCATTGTCTCCACCCTCCTAGCCCTTATGGATGGGATGGATGGTCGGGGTCAAGTAGTTGTCATCGGCGCCACAAATAGACCGGATGCCATCGATCCAGCGCTGAGAAGACCCGGAAGGTTTGACAGAGAGTTTTATTTCCCATTACCTTCCTTGGAAGCAAGGGAAAAGATCTTGGGTATTATGACTAAGAACTGGGATGGATGGTCTGGCGATCAAGGAAAAGAGAATATAAGAGGATTGGCAAAGCTCTCCAAGGGATACGCGGGTGCTGATTTGAGGGTAGGTGGCGATATGACGTCGAGCCATGTAATGCTGATTATGGGTATGACTTCTCGCTGGCCACTTAGGCCTTGTGCACGGAAGCTGCCCTGAACGCCATTCAGCGGCGGTACCCACAAATATACCAGTCTAATGATCGCCTATTGTTGAATCCCGAAACGATTGGTGTCACCTTACGCGACTTCATGATATCGGTGAAGAGTATGCGTTTTTACTGCCATGGGTTATTTCTTGTGGTGACGATCCTTGTCAGACCTTGTACCCTCCTCCGCGCGCTCGTCGTCGTCTGCTGCGTCGCCGCTTCCGGCTCAGCTAGAGCCTCTACTGGGCAACACATTGCAGAATGTCAAGGATGCGATCAACAACGTGTTACCTGTGAGCAAGAAGCGGTCAGCATTGGAAGAAGCCCAATGGGAGGATCCTAGCGAGGAGAGCGCACTCGAGCGGGAGATGCTCATGCAGTGTAAGATTTGTACCCGCCTCCTCTTTACATAGCCTCTAATCACTTGACACAGCGATGGAAACACTTCGAGTGTACCGTCCACGACTCGTAGTGCACGGTCAGCCGGGGATGGGGCAAGGATATGTTGGTGCGGCTGCCTTACATCATCTGGAAGGCTATCATATACAAAGTCTGGACCTCGCAACGCTTCTGGGGGATTCGACAAGAGTGAGTTTTTTTTTTCTTTGGCCTATATGTCATCCTCTCAATCCAATCATGTTATAGACTGTCGAAGCAGCCATTATCCACTTATTCGTCGAAGCCAAGAGGCACCAACCGTCTGTTATATATATCCCTTCCCTTCTTAGCTGGTGCGCAGCGGTTCACGAGTCGACCCGCACTACTGTTCGCGCGATGCTCGACTCATTGGCACCAACGGATCCAATATTGCTCCTAGCCATCGTCGATGGGTCGTTTTCTTCCCTCCCCTCCGACGTCCGTTCCTGGTTCGGAATAACTCGAGACAATCGTCTGCTGCTTCCCAGCATAAATGACGACCAACGCCAAGCTTTCTTTGCCGGTATTGTCTCTGATGTTCAGCGCCCCCCAAACCAGTTCGTAGACGGTTTAAAGAGAAAACGAAGGATTTTAGAAGAGCTCCCTATCGCGCCTCCGCCTGAACCAAAACGGCCCACCGCTGCTGAGCTGGCTGCTCAGGAGGAAAACGACCAAAGGGTTATCACGCTACTTAAATACCGTCTGGGGCCTGTTCTCACGGAGCTGAAACGCAAGTTCAAGCGATTTACCAAGAGGGCGACTGTGAGTTGATATTTGCACGTGGTCATTGCCTTTATTGACGGAAACACATCAACAGGAGGAATATGAGTTTGGATCAACTACCCACGTTGGAGACGCAGCTCCCGAAGACGCCCCACCCCAACCAATCAATGGCACACTTCCCGAACCCCAAATGATGGAACCACCCGCCTCCCAACTCCATGTCCAAGCCCAAACGCAACTCCAACCCCCAAACCACCTGCACGACGTGGACCTAGAACACATGCACATGGATCTCTACAAGGGCAAATACCTGACCCCCCAAGACTTCCTCGACGACATTCACAAGATCGTACACAACGCTGCTGTTCACATGCACGAGGATCAGGAGAGGTTGCACAAAGCTCAGGCGATGTTGATAGCGGCAGAAGTTAGTATGCAAGAATTTGACCCTCAGTTCAAGCTCGAGTGTCAGAGAATGGCGGAGCGCGAACGAAAGCGGAGGGAGGAGAGAAGGAAGCCTAAGGGCAAGACTTGTACGCCCGAGGCGGCACAAAACGGGACGTATGCCCCAGGCACTAGGAAGAGTGCTCGCCATACTGGCCAGCGGCCGGAGATAACTATCACTGATCCGCTTCAACTCGAGAGGCGCCTCAAAAGAGCACGATCTAGGGATAGGCCGAGTGGCTCCGCAGAGTCGAGTGAAGAAAACAAGCCCGAGGGCTCTGGAACGCATTCGCAGCCGAAGAAGCGACCACGGACGATACTCGGTGAACCATCCGACGCTATGTCCGTCGACTCTCCGAGATCGGGACGGGAAGGTTTCGATCCCTCTCTTTTAAATCCGTTGCCACCAGAGCAAGATACCATGCGACGACTTACGTTCTCCCCTATGCTGAACGGGGCCCCCGCTGGTTCTGATAGTCACTACCCCGCGTCACCCCAACAAAACGGCGAGCCTGATAGCGATATGTTGCCCATCCATCCCCCGCGCGAGCTTACAAGGTCTCCTACACCACTCCGAGACCTCCATGTAGACGAAGGAGTATTATTTCGCCTTCAACATCAGCTCAGGACAAGGACAGGCCTGCTTTCAGTCGAGCAACTAGAGCAGCTCCGGGCTAACTGCCTCAACAGCATCTGGAACCACAGAACAGAGTGGAACAGAGATGTGCTTTTACGCGAGTTGCTGGGCCTGTTGGATGAGTTTCTAGATGATTCCTCGGCAGGGATTGGTGACTGTGTACCAGTGTCCCCTTTGAATGTCGTTCATTAGTTGTAATATTGCCGTCATTTGGGGTGTTATAGCCTCTCGTGTGGTATGCTAGTTTATTGTCTTTATATCTTGATGATTCATATGATTAATTATGTACTCGGCTCCTGGTGGCCACCTGTGGTGACTGTTTCCCCGAAGGAGGTGGCGATCGTGACGCCCCCTCTTTGGTCCCGGCACTTCCAGACCATCCGAAGCACAAAGGGACGAGGACCGTCGTGACGAGGGGCCAGATTCGGAAATGCAAGGCACAGGGAATCGGGGTACGTGTTTCCCCCTTCCATGGATGATCATCAGCGACACAAATCGCTCACGCCGCACCCACTTGAAGGTGGTGAAGGACTCGAAGGAGCGAGAGGCGAATGGGTGAGCCCTGGGCCGAGTGTACAAGGCGACGAGCGTGGGGAAGATGACGAGCAGGGGGGCGACGACTCGGACGAGCACAGGAGCGACGACGAAAACAGGAACGACGGGGAGCATGAGGACGAGGAGGAGCACAGGGACGACGATGAACAGGTCGGGCTTCTTCCCTTTCGTCTTTCTTTTTTCTCTCTCTTCGCATTGGTGCTGTGGCATTGCGACAGCACCACCTATGACCGGGGATTGTCACTGCTGCTGACCGTTTCGAGAAACATTCTCTAGTTCGATGCCGCAGAGAGTGTACGCCCATGCCTCTCTTTTTTTTGTTTCTTTTTTTCCCCTTCACACTGGTGCTGTCGCAACAGTGCCGACTCTCCCATTTCCTTGCTCCCAGCTGTCCGGGGAAAAAGAAAAGAAAAGGCAACATTTAAATTAATTCACCCACTCACGCCCCTTCACTGCAGTCTGCGTTTGTTTCCCCTGGCATGGAGGCCCAGCGGAATGCATTCTCAGTCGAGGTCTCCCAAGTTGGACCAGTCAACTCCCTCACGTATGAGTGGTAGGCAGACACGCAACAGCTGATCGAGCAGCTGGCCGTGCAGGTCCCCCAGCTGTCAGGTATGCTCTTTGTTGACAAGCTGTGCTGGACTGCTCAGAAGACCCCCTCAAACAGCTGCTATGGATGTCTCTTATCCTGATCCCATGCAGCCCGAATACAGCTGGTGTCTCAAGGCAGCAGCGGCTGGGCTGAACATCCTCAACTCCCCTGCTGACACTGTGGGAAGTAAATACAATGGACATCAGTGAGTTTCTTCAATGAATGTCATGTATATATCCAATGATCCTCAGTGCATATGTACTGAATATTAATGGTCAGTTTAGTCAATGAATTGTGCAAAATGCTAGGTGATTTTCATGTACTAATACACTGGTTTCGAGTGAAATAAAAGCTGAATTCAAGTGTTGGACTCACTGATGAACAGCGATTGTTACAATGTATACCAGGTGACAAACACACTGGATATCATCTGAGAATACAGAGTTTATTCATGGCAGAGGAAACATAATATGTGCCAAAGAGCAGAAAATACAGTAAAGCTAGTGTTGGAGGGATGGTATACTAGGTTGTTGGAAGAGAGTGTGGACATGACAGAGGTGATGTCTGCTAATGTTTCTATGTGAGTGGTAGGAGTGAAATGACCATACAGGAACAAAATGGGAAATCCAGGGAGATGATGTCAGTGGTCCTAGGCTTTCCTGCTGGCAGAGTGAGTATACCACTTCTCTGAAGAGAACAGTGTTGAGGAACCTAAACTGTAAATATTGTATGAGTTTCAGTGTCCAGATTAGTAGTAACAAAACAAAAAAAACAAACCTTGACCATTTGTGATATGCGTAGTTTATCTGAGGTCTTTTGCTTCTCTCGCCATGCACTTTGAGTGATTTGTCCATTAGGTAATTGGACACATGCCCACCTTTTGATCTTTGGTATCCTGTCGCAGCTGAGAAACTCCCAGATTGCTCCACCTGTTCTGTCAGATGGGTGAACGGGAATCCTATCTTGCTTATGAAGAAGAATGTATTCATTGCCGAGATTGACTGTGGTACTCGGACGGACATGCAAGTCATTGAGGTCAGGAAGGGCTGCGAGAAGGGTGTTTATCTGAGCATGTTGAATGCCCTCCTTCATAAAGTTTGAAAGGTAGTTCAATGGCTGTCGAATGTCTTGTTTGATATTTCCAATTGTCTGCTCAATTGTCCACTGTGTTGTGCAGATGCTCAGTCCCTTTTGAAAGGTTTAGGAGCGAGATGAAGTACTTGGTGTACACATGGGCAGACAAAATGAAGTCAATCATTGCAATGCTGATAATAAATTTCCTCAAACTCTTGCTCCCACGATGCCAAAAGCACCCAGGCCTGGAGAACCTCCTCATGTTTGATTGTGTGCTGACACGTGATTCGAAAGCCTCAGACGAGTTTGCAGAAATTTTGCCAATATTGCTCAGGAAGAAGACTGCGAAGGAGTGCTGGGGCAAGACCAAACAAATACAATTGATACTCCCATGTCTTGTAGCCAGTGTTCATCTTTTCAGCAAAGTTGCAAGGTTTAACATTGAAAGATCCAGGGAGGTGGATACCAGCTTCTTTGATGGCACATCCATGAGCTTGTCAAGTCACCTCATCCTGAAGAACAGCCCAATCCCATGTTGTGACATCATCCATGGCTGTGCAAGTAATTGTTCCTTGCCAGAGAGATATTAAAAGCTTGCTAAGATTTGCTGCCAGGTGCATGACATCAGTTGTCATGGAAAAGGGGACACCAAGTGAGCATGTACGGCTAAAACCAAGGATGAGTGGTGCCTTTGTTATGCCAGTTTCAGTGTGATGTGACTTGAACTGATGCTGATTTGGGGCTGACATGAGGTGTAATAGATTTGTCAAGTATTCTTGATTACCAGCAGGGGGGAGATTGGCTGAGGAGATGTCTGAATGATTGCTCATTGCATAGGCATTGTCTGGTATAAGAAGAGTGGGATAGTAGTGGGATCGACCCCATGCAGTAGCATTTCCGGCAAAGGACAGTGCAACCAAAGTGACAAAATTGCACAATTGACAGGCCAGCCAACGCCGGCCCATGGGCATTAGGTCAGGCAAGCAACAGGTAGGCCGGCAACAATGTATGATGTAAATCATTGATGGGCCCATCAACTAATGGACCCACCCCCTCGGCAACCCATTGGTGGGCCCATTCATCACCCTCAGCAACCCACTGATGGGCCCATTAGTTGATGGACCCATCACCCTCAGCAACCCATTGATGGGCCCATTGACTAATGGACTCACCTCCTCAGCA
>JBBPRG010000317.1:0-14591 GCA_038092895.1 Chalciporus pseudorubinellus | reverse complement strand
GACTTTGTTCATCTCTGCTAAGCGCGTTTGTTCGACCAGAGGCAACTCACATTGTGATGTCACACTGACGATCTGCCCTGGTGACGGGCAAAGATGAAAATACGAACAAGGCTGAAACAAACGCCAAAGAACCTATCAAAGTTTGTCAAAGCTCTGAGAAACAATGACAGTGGGACCTACTCATGATAGGAAATCAAACCTGCGACTCCAAAAGAGACTGAGAACGAAAAAAAAAGTGAATACCGCCCAGCAGCACTGAACAAAGAAGAAAGGCCCTGCCTGCCTGAGCTCCATCCGTTCAGACTCTTAAATGAGATTGGGCTGCATGTTTGTCGGGGCCTGTGCCACTTTAATAATACCAGTGATACCTACGTTAGAATCATTAATTGCATACTGCTGCGCCGTGGAACTCCGAGCCTTCTGATCTCAATTCCGGACAAAATCACTCCTGAGGCCCACCTCGGGTAAGCACGTCCGTTTCATCCGATGCGCAAAGGACCCACATAGTAGCACCTGCGCCACTCAATTGAACCCGGAAAGTGGTTACTGACCCTACATCTAGAAGCGCGACTCGATCACTTCTTTAAGTTGGGAGTGGCCAAGCATTTAGAGTTTTCCAACTTGACGTGTTCCTTAAACTCAGTGTCCGACTCGTTAGAAACTGCATGGATGAGAAGTAAGGCAGTTCCGAATATCAGCCTCTGTCAGGGCCATCACCCCACGCACCAATGTATTCCACCATATTCCCTCCAGGAGTCATTTTAGGCACGGACGACCTTGAAGACCCGAAGGATGAAAATCAGGGTCATACGCCAAAGTTCGCACACTGCCATGGAGACACAGTGCGACGCGAAAGTTCCAGGTGCTTCATGGGTCACTCTCGGTACCACCGCTCATTCCTGATTCAAGGTATGGGAGGTGGCTTGGGATGTAAACCTAGAAGTTCGAGTTTATGACTGTTGTCAGCGGGTTGGCTGTTGAATAAAGATGATACTCTGTCTCTGGGTCCTCCGAGCCAGATCACTTTGATGATCTATCATTCCTCTCGACCTCTTGGTCTTAGAACAAGTATTGCGACCATTGAATTGACGTTACAAGGTAATAACCAGCCTGTGTTTTGCTCGTTGGACAATAATCCAGCCTGTCCATTGTAGGGATCAAGGACTGTCTCCTGAGTTACGATGCAACTTCAAGTTGAAATGGACAAAGCTACCATCCGGTTCTTTGAATAGTTCACGGTCTGAGGGAGAACAGATTTCGACAGAATAATATGCCTACGACGCCCCGAAGTACGGTACAATGTGAAGCTCGAAATATGCTCATGTCAAGAATGTGAAGGCAGCTGAACAGCAGTACCTCGGTGATCTGGTTCAAAATCGGCCAACGTCGATATGTGAATATGAGTAGTCAACGCGATATCGTTGGTCTCGGGGCTGTACACATCGCTAAGCGAGCGTTAGCAATGCGAAGTAGTTTCCGTGAAAGACTCAACTTTGAACGGGGTTGACGAAGACCTAGAAGAGACTTCACTACTCTGCACGACGCGATTGTGCTGAGACATGACATATCAGCCGGTTCTTGCAACCCTATGCTTCTGGAAACACATTTTTACCTTGCACACGTTGCTAACGCAGTTCGTCAATCGTATGGTACGTGGGCAACAAATCGTTGGCTTACCACCAAGACCAGCAATAGACACCAAAGCTTGATTCCGAGTGGCAAGTAAATTACGGGGGACACGATCGAAAGGAAATTTGGTCTTACCTTCAACATTAAGAGCAGAGAAAACCTATAGATTATGAAAAATCGAAAAGACGATCACTATAAGGAGTGCGTACCGTCGCAGGAATAAAGGATATAAACACTATTGCGATATACGAGGTGCCTTGTATAAGCAGCTGCTTCCGCAAGGGGGATTTTGACAGCTGTATCGATAATCCAACCGCGGACAACACGAATATAATCAGGTCGTAACATACGGCTTGCATCCGAGCAGTCAGTAATTTGGCATTTCAAAGTCAAATGCGACAAACTGTATGTGTAAACAGCTGTGGTCACATGTGGCTGGATGACCACGACGTTACAAACATCATTTTTCATGACTGATTTGAGGTTGGCTGCTTCTGCAAAGAGATGGTAAGCAAAAAAGACAGGTTGGAAATCGGATCCAAACCAAGTGCGAGTGCGATCCAATGTCCGACTGTAATGGGCACAAGCATGGCATGCACCGGAAGGGAATGCCTCCAGATTACCCATCTGCATTGAGGGATTAATGAAAGGTGCACAGTCGGCAAAGCAAAGAATTGGGCTCACGTGCGAATCATTATGTTCATTGAAGCACAGCCTATGGATATGGTCCCCGCAAGCTAAGTGTTGCATGATTCTTGAGTGACGGGCATGTAGAATCTTAGCAAGGTTGCTTACGCCTATCAATCTGACACCAGCTAGGTATATAAATTAGTTGCGCCTCAAGCCAAGCTAATAAAAGGAGGACTTACCAGAACAAGCGAGATCCCCCGACCACGAAGACGGTCCACTTGAACTGCGATCAGCGATGAATGAGATGGTGTTCAGTCAAGACTCGGACTCGAAATACAGACACTTCCGACACTTACATGAGAATGATACATAAAAGGAGGGTCATCCGCCCCACAAGGTAAGGGACCTTCGTGCCATGCGTTATATATCTTCGTGAGACACAGAAGTGAGCATCCCTACTCACCAGAGGCCAACGGAAAGCCAAACGATAGCGTATGAGGGCATATTCTACATCCAATGATTGAAGGTACTCCCATCTAGACGGTTCAATTTCGAGACCACATCCTTCCGTTAAAAATGCCGCACGAACGTACCCATACAGGCCAAGTAGGACAAAGTCTACATGACCGGCTACGACACCAAGTCTAGCCTGGACGGCTGGATCCTGCCAATTGACCATGTTGATGGGTTTCAGACGAGGTTCGAGATGAAGGGGATCTAGTAGTATAGTATGCACTCTTGAAGGGGCAAGTTCTGCTCATCACTCAGGCTGCACATATTAATTAATACATAGTAGTAGCCTGCCGAACTATTAGCTGATACGCTTGGCGATTGATGACAAGCACACACTTACTATACTCATAGTAGAGTTCGTCCACTGGCAGGCCGCATCTGCGAACATAGCCGAGTTGCCAACAGCTTTCAAGTGCTCAGTTTGGAAAGCACACTCACGGTAGCCCCGCAGTTTGCCCGTAAGAACCCTGAAATTCCCTTTTTCTCCAGTGCGTCAACCAATCATAACTCTCAAAACCTTCCGAGGGCTTGTCGATGCAGGGTTCGTTTCGAAGGTAAAACTTGAACCTCCGAACTGAATGCCTTCGTGATTCGGGGATCAGGGTCACCTCCGCCACGGTCGGATTATCGTCCCTTAGACGATGGTGGCTGCCTATCTGAGGGAGAGTATCAAATAAACATCTACTAGTAATGTCTCAGATTCTATGCGTCGCCATTGACATGGCCCCTCGCGCAATTTGAATGTCGACAGTTACGTTGAGGGTGCGTCGTCCCTGCCTTTGCTGACCAGCAGTTTCAAGTGTCATATCTACATACTTACTCACCAAACCCTGATTCATATGAGCGACTCATGACAATGACTTGGACTCGGAGCAACTTGAAGTCTTGAAGCAGCATATAACAGTCGGTACCAGGACCTAGAGTACTGGCAGACGGCGCAACCAACATCAGGGCAGAGGGCGAGCTGAGTGGGTCCGGATACATGTGTAGGTTCAAGATCATTTCATCTCCGCCACTACTAAAAACACCAAACTGAAATACTTGACGAACTTGTTATTTAGCATCATAAACTTTATTTACATAAATACACTGTTGTTACAACATTTGTTCACCCTTATCGTTTCGGTTTACTAATAAATGCTTCCTTCACAGGTAGATGTTGATCGAATCAAATTGGAAGTAGGCATTCGTGAAGGCGGTCGGGTTCCCTGAAAACAAGGTGGATCAGTGCCTGGAGCATGGTATCATGTCTTGAGACTTACCGTTCACATAGTCTGAAGTTGCAGGCCCAAAGAAGTGAGGTTATCAGTCTCGTTTACTCGAACAAAAACGATGCGTTACGCACTGACGCAAGTCGAAGGGCACCCAGAAGCAGCATAAACGGAGGCGGCACCAGCCCAGTCACCACCTTCATAGACGTCAGTCCCAAGAATCAACTCGTTATCCACGTTAACGACTCACAGAAGGTTAAGTTAATGATAATATTGTTAGCACCGAATTCGGTCGCTAGGTTACAGTCCGTGTTGGGGAAGTAAGCAACGGGGGTGCCCTGCAAAGAGACAATCAGACGCTCTAAGCAAGCGGGAGAAAGCGAGACCTACCCAGTTGTTCGTGTTGACGGTGCTCGCACCAGTGGTAGCGTCAGTAGGCGCAGATGTATCACCACGTTCCCAGAACCAAATGCTAATGTAGCCGTTGGTGCGTTCGATTGCGTACCTAAACACTCATATCTCAATCATTTCACGACCCTACAAGATCGGAAGACTGACCATCCACCACCGATGTTGTTAAAGTTAGGACCGAAACTGTTGTAGTCCTCGGTAAACTTGACACCACAACCCGCGTTCCCGTTGTCTGGAAGAGTGTTAGATACGATATCCTGCTAAACTATATGAGAATCGGAGTTACCGTAAGCGTAGCAATCTGTTGAAACAGTCGTGCTGTAACAATGCTGAGAATCCGGAGTAATCCCTCAGAATCTCCCCTTACCCAAGCTGATTAACGCCGGAGGCCGGAATGGAGCAACCTTTAGGTAATGAAGGTAAGGCGATGCGGGCATCGGACAGGGGGCATACTGACCTGGACCGGTGTGGAGTGTTGACTGATTTGGTGCCACATCGTTCACGCCCTCGACAATATCGACCTCCCCCTAGATAATGTGAGTGTATTGTCCTTCCATAAACTTGAACCAACCATACACCATTGGGCCAGTTGGCCTCGTTGGTTTCCCAGACAGCCTAAATAGATCCAAATATCAGCTCCACTTGCTTCATATACACATCAGTGCCTGAGAATCTCACAGGCCACGTTCTTTGAGCATCAAACATTTAGCAAAAAGTGAGTTGCAAAGTAGACCTAGGCTTACCCGCATCCCTGAGGCATGTGAGGCATGTCAAACCTAAGAGAAAATATTAATCAACGTCCTCGGGACATGGAACAACGCCGTCATGCATACACTGCAACGTGAGTGGTGTACTGGTTGTTGGTACGGATCCGAACCGACTTCCGCCCCGGACCGCCCGAAGTAAGGACGGTCGTGTCGTCTGCACGCATGATGAAGGTGTTACTGGTCGCATAGGTGAGATTGAGAGCCTGAGCGGTCGCCTGGTCAACATAGGTGCTGTACGAACGTCATCAAACAGGGGTTGCAGACAATGAGTAGGATATATTATAACGTACACGTCGCCGTGAGTGGGGTCGGCGATGGCCTCGAAGTTGAATGAATTGTAGAATCCTGCGCCGACGATGTGTTCACTGATAGTGTACGTCGCCCCCGCTGATGCCAATCCTGCGAGGGAGGCAAGAATGAGAACATCGCTGGCGAATGAGTACTTCATCGTGTTTCACAAAGCTAGAGGGGGCAAGGCACGAACCTGATTGCAACCTACATTCCTGACCCGTATAAATATTACTCGTACACATCCGAGGGGACCTACCTGGTGACGACGAGATTGTCCCTCGGCCTGTCCGGCTGAGATGTACCATGCGGTCTTCGACGGCAATTTTAAGCGTCATCCGGTCCCGAACAACTTAGGTCCGTATTCAGGCCTGATCAACATGAAACATCAGCATCACTTTCCCTAAGTTGCATTTCTCGCGGGGGTGTGTGGACGTAGAAGGTGCAGTAAATGGTACTCACCTGCTATATGTTGTGGCACCATTCCGGAAATGGGGTATCTGGTGATTGTTTATCGTAGCCAATGAGCTGTCAGGGGAAGTACTTGGTGATCACCTGCATGGTCATAGCATGCGGCATGAACAAGTGGCCCGCTGGCTGACAGAACAAGGCTCACTCTCCATTGATCACCTGCACTCGCGGTGGTTGCTAAGTATGGTGGGTGTGAACCACACGCTCGTTCGATGTGAAAATGCGTCAACTTCAGGGAACTCACCTGTCGCGCGGCGACCGCAGCTGTGAATATGCTCAAAGTAGCATTGTGTCTTGCGGTCTTTCGAGTGCTTGAGCTGCCCTTGATCACCCGAGAAATCCTTTTCAATCAGGGTTTGGAACTCACGTGAGCTCTTTGACGGATGCAGACACAACTAGAGGAGAAACAGGGGTCAACCAAATGTCACCGCCGAAACCTGAACAACGCCAAAGTAGGATACACGTGACCACGAGGCAATCCTCTGAGCGGTCGAACCCAGATTATGGGGTACCCCATGATCATGGTCTGCAGACGAAGAAGGGAGGTACGACTCGGATTGGCTCCTGCGGTAACTTTATGGAGCTTCGGGACGGACTCCTGAGCACCAGACATCAGTTTTTCCAGTGTAAGGTACGATCACTGACCCTGCGCATTGTCGCACTCGCAGCACATAAAAATAAAAACGGGAGGAATTAGAATGAAACGCATACCGATGACCCTTGGGAAGTGTTGGGCTGGAGAAAATAGTCCTAGTGGAGGGTGAACGACTGTCTTCATCCCGACTCTTGGGTCTGCTTACGGGAGACTGGAAAATAGCATCAACGGTGCCGAACTCACTCACCGCCAGACGTTGATCGCGAAGCTAGCAGAAGCTATCCAAGTATATCAACAGAAGAAACCGCAGGCACGAGCACGAGTCCCTCGGACTTATAATTAAGAACATTCACTTTCAGCCGTGTGTTGGTGTTCTTGAACCTGAGGTGTGAGGCTAGAGCACCCGATGGGCCGGGAAAGATGTGAGTGATGCCGTATCTTGAGAGCCAGAGAGGCAACCGGGAACTCGAAGAAAATGAATTGTGAACCATGACCACGCATTCGTTAAGCCAATCGAGAGACCATAAACGATTCAGCATCTAATGGGTTTGGGGCTATGGGAAAAGAAAAACGCTTTCCAGCCTGAGCATGAGTCAAGTGCTATGTGGGGGGTGGATAGTGAACTGGGAGGGCGGGGGAAACACCTCCAAATCACGAGCAAATTGAAGATCTCGGGAAACTCATACATCATTACATGCATGATCGCGAGCAGAGATACCGCAAGACACTGACTCTGGGCTAATACAGAGGGCGTGCGAAACGAAAGGGATAGTTCGAACGACTCGCAAAACAAAAATGATGCCCACTGGCTGGATTGAACAACCGACCTCATCATAATTTGAGCTTACAAGTGACGCGCTCTACCACTGAGCTAAGCGGGCTTGCATGACGGCAGCCGAGAGCCCTCCTTGCGATATTTTCACCGGGACTCCGAAGCAAGGCAACCTCACAATGAAGCGAGGCTATGATATTTTTCTGCTATGTACATGGAATAGAAAGTGATCCCTCCAATACACTGGGTCGAAAATACGAAGACCTAGGCAGTCCAGACCTTGGCAATCAACTCCGTCAAGCCTAGGACGAATATTCAGTTCGGAACTCTGACACGACGTTGCAGGAATCAATAAACTTACCGATGTCGTTGGTGTTGAACTGGTAGACGCCAACCAGAACACCGACGGTCGCGGTCCTGAGTGTCCACGTCATGAGGGGTCCAAGGATGGGGAACTTGCGCTTGTGGAGATAATCAACAAGCATGCTGTCGAACTACATCTGGAGTTCAGGAATACGAACGCAGCGATTTAATGAAGATCCGTACCCCGATGTGACTGTGCATCACCAAAGAGATGCCTAGAAGACCGTCAAGGACGGGGTAGGCAGTACCGGAAGTTGCAAAAGCTGCTGCAGTCATGGGTACCAATGACGCAGACAAAATCCGTTCAAATGCCCAGTGATATGACCCGTGTGTCCTTGAGGGGGGAGGGAAGGTTGTTGGGTCATTAACGGTACCCTTGTAGATAGCTAGAAACCACGACCCATGAAGACTCCCGTTTCACTGAGCTGAAGAATGTTGGACTTACGTCCACCAGGAACGTATTGTGCTGAGGAAGTAGCGTGTCTCACTAGAAAAGGTTGAGTGTTCGCATGTGAGAGACTTGTCGCGGGGACTCTGCGAACCTTGGAGAGCCGACCGCAATACATTACGGCCAGTGGTGGTAGCGAAGGTTCTGGGCAATGTCGAACGCAACAGAATCGATGCGGACATCGTCGTTGGATATGTGAATGGATCAAGGAAATGGGCAACCGACGAGTGTACGGCGGACGGTGATCGGATTCAGACTCGGCCAATCACATGTCACCTTAAAATTGGGCTATTAGTATTATTTATTTACTTTTTAAATTATCAATATCACTGGGTTGACGAGCAAATTGCTACAGATATTCACTGCGTGAGACCCCCTGAGTCGATAGGTGACATGCCAGTGAACACCAGCAGGTCTCAGCGTTCTCGGTCTTCCGATTCTTCTAGGACATGTATACGAGTCCTCGACTTTCCTTGACAGGTAAGCCAACTAGATGGAGACATCGAGTTCACGCATGGCAAAATACTTCCCTAACTGGTCTTGTCAACGAAGCACTGGCACGAGCTAACTATTAATGATGAACGTGACAGTGATATTTCCCTCGCACTCAACAACGGCCATTTCAGGGCCTACTCACCAGGAGCCATGATATCTACACCACAACTCGCCCGACACATGGTAGGAGCACTTACGCTCGCAGTCTTCGGTCTATCTACGATCGTATTAGCAGCGGGAAATACAACATGTGCTGGAAATTTGACGGACTGGTGAGTTGCTGTGGTTTGCGTTCGTTAGCGCCCTTCATTGCCAAGATTCCACTAGGTACACGAGTGCGGTTGGTGAAACAGCATGTGCGCCTAGGCTTTGCTGTGAGGATCGCGAAGCTCTACTGACCTGGAAATGCAGGCGAAACGTACCAGCGATTAAGGCAAATTTGCAATCCCCAATGTAAGCAGCCAGACCGTGACTTTTGTCATTTGTCGGCGTCGAACATTTTTCTTACCTGTTCCCAGACGAAGTCCCTAATTTCTTCCCAACTACCCCAGGGGATCAATGTACCGACCAACTGGGTACGGCCGCGGCGTTCGCATCTGTTTGCTGTTCTCTTCTGATAGTGATGTAGCGGATTGTTGTTGCAACTCTATCTCCTTCGCGTTGAGCATGCTTTGCATGAAGTATGTCCACCAAACTTTTTGACCAGATTGAGAGTCGACACTGATGACTCTGCAGTTGCCAGTGGGATGTTATAGGTGGATCACCCAACGGCATTGATGCCGGTTCGTGCTATACCCATCGAGTCTCCCTCATATCTGACATGCCAGTCTTCTAGGGGTGGGTGCATACGGGCTATATCGTTCGCCCAACGGGGCATGGTGTAGCCCCGGCACAAATCAGTCGTAGGTACCTTGCCTAGTCCCTTCGAATAATGCTGATTTCCATGCCATGTAGGCTTCCTGTTGATGTCCAAACCGCTGTGTGTAACCAACAGATCAAATTGGATGATTTCCTGTATAACCTTTTCTGGTCTGATGGTGCATGGTGCGAATTCCGAACCCGCTGTGTAGATTCCATCTGAACAATTCTGACCTCCAGGTTTTTGTGAGTTTATGACCAAGTTTTCCCTCAACGGAATGATGCTCAAATTAAAACCAGCGTCTATACTATGGATGCTGCGAGTGTGGACCAGGCACAATACAAGAACAACACATTCACTCATTGCAATTCAACGACCTTGGCGACTTCTTCGGCTCCGTCAGGAACTATAACGTCGCTCATATCTATGTCACACACAGCTACAGGTTCTTCCGCGCCGTCTTCCGCGCCGTTTTCCGCGTCATCTTCTGCGTCGTCTTCCGCGTCGTCTTCCACATCGTCTTCACACATCGATACCGCAGCCGTGGCTGGTGGTGTGGTTGGTGGTGTAGGAGGAGTAGCGCTAGTACTCGCCGCAGGTTTTTTCTGTTGGAGAAAGCGTCGCCAGCACCAACCTATCCCGACGTCGGAACCACCCATGACCGCCAGCCCGCCCTTCAGTGGTACTACTGCTCCATCATTCAGTAAGCGGCTATCGTCCTTCATCTCATTTCGCGCTTCTCATGCCGATGAACCATCTAGCCCTAGGTCATTCTACTCAGGGTTCATCTGACATTACCCCTCAAAGCGAGCTTCAACCATACCCGAATCTCTCTTCTATCGGTGGACCAGTATCGGAGGCAGGAGTTTCGCAGAACTTCTCGGACATTACGCGATCCCCCCCGATTTCAACTCGTGAGGTTGACATGGGACCCGTGGGGACGGTGAATCGCCCTCCGTCAGGTATACTCCCGCCTGCATACAACCCACAATGGTATCAATCTCGAACTCAGTATCAACACCGGCCTCTGCCTCAAATAGAGGATAGGCTCAAATAAATGGTGTTTTACCCCTTCTCGCAGTCTGTGTTCATGGAACATAGCTTTTTTTTTCTGCCCTTTCTGCTTGGTGCCTTGTTGAAGGATAGATCGTACTTAAACTTGCCTTTGCACGCACATCTATGCGTTGGCGTTTTTCTTGCATTTATTTCTCACTTATCTGTGCTGTCAGATAACCTTCATACCTCCCCGGGACTTTTACAGAATTGTCGTGTACGGTTTGGGATGGATCACTTTTGGCGATTATATTCTACACGTTTCAAACAAACCCCGCTGCTTTGTTGCTCTCGTCGACCAATGCTTTCACTGTTTCCGCGATCGCTACTGCACCCTGTAACACATGACCCACACTGGTTAGCCACGACGTACGACTCGGAGGTGATGTCATCATATTGACTGAATCAAGACTTACGGGAGTGTCGGAGTGACAGCAGATGGAGACATCCGAGACATTCGCACCGAGGGGCAAGAGTTTACCACCGGCGGTGGTTACCATGTGTTGGTTGAGGAGAGTTTGAACCTTGAGAAAGGAGTCGGCAATAATATGTCATGATACCCCACCGCATCTTAAATAATGCCGACTCACCCGTTGACGGACTACCTCAACAGGCACTGGGTTGTGCTTCCTGTACGATCGTGAGCGGTGAGCATCGCGAACGAAAGGCCCTCCCATACTTTGTGATCAAGAGCTTCCCTTCATCGCTATAGTCCAGGTCCGCGAACCACTCTGTTAACAAGGTTGGCAACCGGGGTGGGACTCGCCTCGGGGAATACGAAATGAGTCGGAGAAGAACTTACCAGCAATGAAAGGTACACCCAGCTCTTCAGCTGCCTTCTGGTGAGCCGTACCCGCGAGACCCATGAAAGCCACACTCTTTCCTGGCGCTGCGCTCGCGTCAAAAACTTTTGTAACACCAACGGCAGCACGAGCGAGTTCAATGGAACGTGCGGTTTGGCCGTACACGGAACCATGTGGTTTGATCTGGAAACAACAACAGGGAGGATGAATCAGCGGGCGACGATAGAAATGTAATTGATTGAGGGACGGACGTGGTTGAGAGTGAGGCCGTGGCGTTTGAGGAAACCGTCCAGAGCGCCGACTTGGTAGATAAAACAAGAGGCAAGCTCGTCCTGGAAAGGATCAAAATCATCAACAGAGTCCATGAGACTGGGAGTGGGACGTCTCACCGGTTCGATCGCCATCTCGCGCCTTCCGAAACCTTGCAAGTCAGGAAGAGATGGGTGGGCGCCAACGAGGACGTTGTTGGCCTTGGCAAGGATCACCGTCTTGTTCATGACGGAAAAGTCCCTGATTGATGGAGGTGGGGGGGATGCACATAGGTCGACGGAATTGGACTTACGAAGCGTGGAATCCACAGGCGATGTTAGCCAAGTGGATGGTCTTCATGAGACCTTCGTCGTCGCCCTATGGTATGGCAAATCGACATTTCTTCAACAGTTCGAAACAACGCTGGATGGTTGTGCATCCGAGCGTGATGTGTACATACCATGATGTAGAGGGAGAAGCCCTGCCCCAATCATGATCACGAAACGGTTGTGAGTCAGTCACTTGCTAATGATCGTACTAGCCAGTCGTTACCTCCCCCATATCACAGTTAACCGTGGCTCGCAGTGGTGTCGACATCTTTCAAGTTCCGCCGAACGAAAGTTGAGAGATGATGTAGAGGGTCGCCGCTGCATGGATCATATAGTATGCTATGTGGGGTACCTTATGCATCGGGCCGCCGCCCCGACCGTCAAGGCATGGGGAGATATTTTCGGGACATGGGTCATTCTTGGCGCAAAGGGACAGCTGGGGCCATGTGCAAAAGCCTCCGGTTGCAAGTTTGAGCGACTTCACAAGCCAACGTCAACAAGTGTCAGTTGAACTAGACGCGCAGGCGATGGCGAGGTATATGAGGGGATGCCAATTCAATTCTATGTCTGTAACAATATCAGTATACTACAAGTACGCGCTGTAGAGGTATTAGGAGTGAAGTATTTGCATCCTGTCTCTGGCATCCGCTCAAGCAGAAGCTTCCACCTGGAAATCCAGCACACCATCGATGCACAAGTCTCTCTAAGGTCTCACCTTTCCCCACATCATCTTCTTCACATTCTCGCCTTCCTTGCCCACCACCCGAGGGCCGAGGATGACGTCGTCGGGAAGACTTTCGAGTCGCTGTGCTTCCCGTCTGAGGTAGGCCACGAGCGTTTCCATAAGCTCCGGATAGGCAATATAGCTATAATGAACATCAGCACCAAGACCGCAAACTAAGTCAGGTCGTCGATATCTCACCGGTCACTCTCGTTCGCCCCGAAATCGTGAACGCCGCTCAAGTCGTCTTTAGCCTCCTCCACATCAACGTCAATCTTCTCCACGTTCTCCACGAGCCCGCCAACAAGGTTGACAGTTCGTCTGAACCCTGCTTTACTTCCGCCCTCAGATCCACCTGCACCGACCTGTCCGGGAAGTAAAATTCCATTTGCCCCTCTGCCGCCCAACAAATTTCTCCACACTGCTGCTGCCATCTCTGTATCACCTCTGACGAGACCCAGATCCATGCTCATGCCCAGTCCTGCCCATTGTTCCTTGAGAATTTTCATATGCCTCGTCACAACCTTTTCAGGTGCTCTTGCCTTTTTCACAGCCTTGGCGTACGCCGCAGGTGAAGGGAACGTATCGGGTGATGGGATTGGGGAGGGGAACGTGTAGAACGCGCTGTGCAGATACGGGGAGACGTATTTAGCGTGTTCAGCACAGTGTTTAGATTCGGAAGCTGGTGAGGATGTCAAGGCAACGGAACGGGGAGGAAAAATACCGGGTTGGAGAACGGCTCGGACGCGCTCTTCAACGTCTTGGAAGAAATGGTCTATCAACCCTTGTATGTGATTCAACCCATGTGGGGCTGGGAGAGCGCGTAAACGGATGGTAAGGAGCCAGATATGTAGATTGGTTATTGTAAACCATGACTGGAAGGTCGGAGGAAGTGCACACTCTACAGAATGGATAGAGTGGGTAAGTAAGATGCAGGTTAAGTGAATAAATGGGCACAATACCATTTCTCCAAAAGTCAGCTTCTTGGTCTGCACGCATCGCACAGAGGGTGTTGTACATGTGCAGCGCGCGCCTGTTAGCGAACTGTTTTGGCGAACCATATCCGAGGACACGTGCAAGACCAAGAAACACGGTGTAGAACACGGGATTTGACTTGACTCTTTGCGTCAACCATGACTGCTCCTGAGGAGCTTTTGGTGATGAAATCGGATCAGCCTGTTTTGATGGGGGTGCGGTGGCGAGCAGGCGAGCAGGCTGGCGGACACGTCGAGCATGTCTGGACACTGCTCTGAGTTGACTTGAAAGTAAAGAACGCGTAGCCATCAGAAACAGTCCAAATGTACGATGAGTGCAAGGAAAATTAGTATGTTGCATTACATAAGCACACATCAGGGGCTCATGCTCGCTCGCCAGAACCATGCACGGCTCACAGACGGGCTGGTCACCAGACTAGGTAGGACGGTATTAGGCTTTCTTCCAGCTTGCAGTTGGGGTCTTTTGAGTACCCAAGTTCATACATTAAACAACTCACTTGATCCCTCATTCACAGACCAGTGCTGCTGACAGTGCATGCCATGCCTACACCCCCGCATTACAGTGTTACTAGTAGCGGTCTAACAAAGACGGTGAACGGGTAAGTGATGGAACAGTCAATCGCCGTTTGAATCGTCGCTCTTCCATATTCTTCCATCCATTTAACAGCTTCACCAAAAGGAGAAGAACGGTAATCGACTTTCCGAGCTCCACAGTTTGGGAGCATGTCGGTGGAAACTGAATTATACAGGCTACAGTGTGCGATCATTAAGATGCACGAGGATTGCGGCCAATACTTGTGGCCTCGTTAGTCAGCCATCATTGCTTGCAGACCACGTAACCAGTCTGAAAGACGGTAGAGGCGAAGGGCATTGCAATGCGTTGACCCCTCGTTTGCTCGTCTCAAAGTCAGTCCCTCAAAATTGACAGTTCATCCAAGTCATTTGGTACGTTTTTGACTGATATGGAGAGCAAAGCACACAAGAAATGA
>JBBPRG010000316.1:0-14596 GCA_038092895.1 Chalciporus pseudorubinellus | reverse complement strand
CGTCTCTCGCCTGGACATTTTTCGCGAAAGCACATGGATTGCCTTGGGATAAGGTTAAAATCTGCGACTGATACTTAATCCTATTGGAGACCGAGATCTGTTGGGCAGTAGGAAACGGGTATCGACCTCCTGCTGTCTTTCACGACGGGTCGGGTGAAAAGGCTACTGCTGAGCTTATCGGTGGTTCCAATACAAAGTAAACGTGAAGTAGTAACAACATCGTTCATCCTGATACCCAAAGCTAGAGATGGAGAGCGGAGCGTCCCTTGCCTAAGACATCATTAACCAACCACCATCGCCTCTCCTTCTTCCACTCTCGTCCTCAACCAATTATTGAAAAGCGTGTCTCGAAATTCCCGTGCGATCGCTTCAGAGACAGGCCATGGAACTGCATTCCCAATCTGTCTGTGCATCTGCTTTGATTGAGTCACGAAGCCGATAACTATCAGTCAAGGTCTCACCGTCACCACGCGGTTATCGATAGCATGAAAAACGAAGTGATCAGGGAACCCTTGTGAGCGAGCAAGCTCTCGAACAGTCACAATGCGTTTATACTGCCACATTCCTTAGAGTCAGTGAGGACTCAAATTATTACGAAGGCGACACACGTCTGGATGTAGCACGCGGCATTGTTTCGCCGTCGGATCGACATTGGTGACAGTCGTTTGGAACCATCCGTCTGATTGAACACGACCGTAAAGTCCTGTGTTTATTTCTGGTCAGAAAAAAAGAATCTTAACCCATGTACAGCGGTTGCTCACCAGCTCGAAAGCCTGCTTTGGCAATTGATGACGCAGGATTCGCGTAGTGCCACTCCCAGAGATCGGGTCGTAGACCTATCCAAAAAGATCAATTCAATGGGAAACGGAATCAAGGAGTAATCCTACTCCGATAGTCTGCATTGGCTTCGAGGGGAATTTCGACGACTCTAAAACGGGGGACTGAATGCGATATGCATCTAACTGGGGACGCATAAACTTACCTTTCAACCTTTTTCGCCTCGTAAGTCCGCGTGTAGTGTTGAATATCCCTTGTCGGCCGAACCCGACTTTTCGCTTGAAACGAAGTACGCGGTTCATGTTCGTACGCAAAGTCTGCTCCAGCAATACCACACCAAGGCCGGTCTTGACGACATTCCTTAATACGCCCCTCTTCCATTTCGCGTCTATTAACAAGTTTGCGGGGGTGTTTCCTGTAAAGTAGAAAGAAATAAGTCTTTGTCTCAAAAAGATGCATATATGCTAAAGTGGCGTACCAATGGAATCCCGGGAGGTCGCTGATCGCGTCGCGTACACAAACATAACGATGTTGTGCAACACCTGGAATGGATCGGATTGGTTGAAGCGTGATGCCATCAGGGAATCTGATTTCCAATGAGTCGACAACAGGAAATTCATGCGTAGGCTGTGGGAGTGGGGGGAGTTCCAATCCTCGTTTCGCAGCTATAAGGAAGAACCGGACACGTGTCTGAGGTGTCCCGTAATGTGCAGCTTGAAGGAGACCACATCGTATTTGGTATCTACAGAAAATGAGCGTCGTTTTGCTGAGTGAGGAGCTGGATAAACTCACCCCAACTCGAGCAATGTCGCTGCAACAAATTTCAGCCCGCCCATCGGGATTCCACCTTTGACCGCATGCTTCCCAGACTGACGTGCACGAAGATTGAACTGTAAGAAGCCTCGCACGTTCTCAAATATACAATACGAGGGTTTGAGGAAGTCCACGAAAGAAAGGACGGTCAAAATCAGATTGCTCTTCTTATCATTGGCCTTCTGATACATGTTCAAAGTAGAGTGGGGTTGACTAAGAGGAGGTCACTAATATCCCGAGAAATAGGCAACCGAAATTTTACCAAGGGAAACCTGCAACAATGCAATCTATGTCTCCAGGTTTTAGCGGCGGAGGTAGTTCACGTTTTTCAATAGATTTGAGAGGGTCAGGTCTTTTGCCTTCATGCGTCAAGATCGCATGTCGAAGGACCAGATTGGCACACTGATTATACACTTTGATGTCGGGTGCGTTCAATCTGGCGATCACGTTCGAGACAGTTCGAAATACACAACATAAGCTCACTCACTGAAGGGTCTTTGCCGCACTCGGGGAAATTTCGACAGCATGCGTCATTTTGAAACAACCCATTCCTTCCATGGCTAAACCAAACGCGCCAGTCCCCCCGAAAGGGTCGAAGACGCGGAGTGGTTCCTTTTCGGCTAAGAACTTATTCATATCCTTGAAGTTTTTGAGATTTTTCCCCATGCAGGGACCACAAATAGTGAACTCCTTGGGTTTCATCCGGCGCCTATCCTCCCATTGTTCAACCATGAGTGAAGGGAAATGATATATGACATAGAAGTGGCGGGGGGACATTGCTTCCCATGCGTCCACTTGAGGCAAAGAGTCACGGAGCACCACATAACACATCCCGATTAATTGATCAACAGAAGTTGTCATCTCATCGTCTGTATAAAACAGATGTTTCTTAATGGCGGGAGTTGAGTGACAAATCAAATTCAGAATCGTTGATCCTACCTCGTCTTTCATGATTCCATCTGGTCGCATTCCGAGCTTGTCGACGCGTCCAAAGAGTCGTACGATAACCTTGGCTTCGTTGTGACCAGGACCGTATTTGAACTTCTTGATTTGGCCAATGTGACACGCTCCCTCCTCCGCCTTGATGAAGACACAGTCGTCCACGTGGTACTCAACCTTATGCCATCGTACGCCTCGGTGTATTCTCGTCGCCTGGGTACCTTCGTCAAACTGATCAATGATCTCGCATACATGACAATTGTCAGGGGGTGACTCCCTCTCAGCGGAGGTTATTGCTTCCATGTCAATATCCTTGAACGATCCGGAAAACTCATCCCACAGATACCTGGATCTGTCAGTCAGAGCCAAGCAGGCATAGTTGAATGGCCGATTACCTGTAGAAGAAGTCGCGCGGTTTGACAGCTGCGAGAGATTGACCTGGCTTGATATAGTGCGCTTGGACAACGCCAATGATCAGGTCCATCCGAAGCTCATCGCATTCGTTGACCAGAAAGAGTTCCTGCTCGTCGCCCAGCTCTTGCAGGTATGTCTTGGAGCTGTGCTGGAGCCACTGGATATGGACAGTCTCGTGCTCTCCGTTTATGCGGATGATCTTAGCAAACCTGCAAACGATGTCAATACAAGATTTAAGAATATAATCAAATAGCTTTTACCAGAAGTAATCACCGAGAGTGTCCGAGGGTTTGACGTCATCGTGATCCGGAAGGGGAATAGTTCCGGCCACAAACACGACAGTATCCCCGACCTGACGATGGTCCTCAGTTGATGAGAGAGGATCTTGATTCTGATTCTCACCCACCTCATATTTCACACCATCGATCATGAAGTACTTCAACCAATATGAACGCCCAATACGCTGATCAGGCCGAATTTGAACACGTTTGCGCATATCAACTCGCTGAAGAAACCCTTTGACCCTGAGGGTGAGTTCTAATTCCTCAGCTGGCGACTTAGGCTTGGGTTGAGAACGGGGGCCAATGACCCTGATGTTTTCTCTGAAGAGTGGGTGGGCCAGCTGCTCGATGCGTGGCGTCACACGAGTAGTATTCTGCGTCTTCAAGACAGCTAGGTCGAGATTTCCCGTATAATCAATGAGTTCAGGGCTTTCTTCTTGTCTGGCCCTGGGAGGCCTAGCAGGTCGTCGTAACACGGCGGGCGCTGCTCGAGAGAGGAGGTAGCTGATGACAGGAGTTGCTCTGAGTGGATCTGCGCTTGGAATAGTCTCCAGCATCTCACGTAGCTTCGGCGTCTAGGATACCGGTTAGTCGTGGCTCGTACACATAGCATACACTCACAGCGTCCCAAAGCTCGCGTTCCGTCAGTTTATCGCCCAAGACATCAACTTCCATGAGCTCTCGCACAAAGGCGTAGAACTCTTTATCGGGATCGTGTGCAGCAGAAGATATGACTAGTTTTAATATCTTCTGAAGTTTGTAAAACGGACGGATCTGTTTTCGGTATTTCTTGGACGGAATACCGAGTTCGTAAACCGCATGCTCGGATTCGACATAGAATGGACTTCAAATTGGCACGTTAATTTTACACGTCGTCATTATATCACGCATAAGCCACGCACTCGTCCACGAGCTGGTAATTCGTGAAGAATTGAAGGATTCTTGGAATAATCACGTATTGCGGTTCTTCGTCCTCACCAAGGTCATCCTCCTGACCTTCGTCTTCATCTTCGTATCTCGGGTACACGAACCCAGCACCTTGAAGTCTATAATCATGATTCTGCTCGTCTTCAAGAATATCGAGCGAAACCAGGCTGTTGTCGTGGCGGGCGTCGAAGAAAACGAAATGAGACAGAACGCGCATGGGTTTCCGGCCATCGTCAGGCATGTCTTCATCTTCACCAAAGACCATCATATCGGCAGTCTCGAGGATCTCGTACGGTCTTGGTTCATATTTCCTCGCTGGTGCAGAAAAAGGTCAGAAATAAGTGCGGTGGAGGAGAGGATGCATTTCTTCACTGGGCTTTGGAAGTGCATCAAGATTACGACGCTTTGAGCCCTGTCAGAAAGAGACGAGGCCCGTCAGTGTGACCGAGTAGAACTTGAAGTGGCCCTTAGGGCAAACACGCACTCTGAGGTCTACATCGGCGACACCGTCACGATTGCGTTCACGGCCGGCGTCAGACGTACCCGCTGAATCTTCGGCTTCGACTTCAGCTTCCCCGAAAGCAGCTGCTGATCGTCGTTTGCGAGGAGGCATGCTAGCGGAGGTCACTGATCAGTGCGAAGTTACTGCATTGGCGTCCCGGCGTCGTGAAGCGTGACACCACTGGTAACCACTGTGTGCTCAAACGAGATCAAGTAACTCGCTGTCTCGACTGTCGGGTAAGTAGGTATACCAAAGACACTCTAGAGTCTTTGGATCCATAAAAACGAGACGAGTCCACGGATTTACAACTCTAGGGTAGCATAAAACTACAGATGGATGTGGCCTGCTACGTAGGAATAAAACCGATACAATGGAAGAGACTGGAATTTGACTTTCGCGTGGCTCAGGAAAGACGAGATAGAGATTACCAGAGACCGCGTGGAATTACTAGGTAAGGATAACGGAGGCAGAAGAAAATGTGATGAAAACTCGAGAGGGGGGGAATTACCGTACCATACTTGACCAAGAACTGCGTTCGAATGTGCAAGTCAACATCGGCTCAAAAGAGGGGCAGACTCGAACTAACAGATGAGATATATGGCTAGTCGAATCTGACCACCTCGAGAAGATGAACGCGGACCAACATCACTTGGTCTGGGCAGGGGCAGCACTCGGCGCTTCAGGTCCTGCCAGCGCTCCCTCTGGGATAACAGAAGAGGCCGCGGTGTCACCAACCTGATGAAAATCTGATGAAATTGGGGGAACATCGTTAGCCGAGGGATCACATTATGGCACGGAAGCTGACCTAAAATCTCGCTGTACATCATGACTTTCCAGGTATCCACGGGAAGGTCGGCATCGTTAAAGCTCCAATCGAACTGTTCTGCTGCAACAGGCTCATCTGTTGGGTCATGATATGGCGCGACATATTCATGGGCAAGTGATGCAGCAGCATCTATGCGTTTCCGTGGGTCGAAGACAAGCATTTTCTCCAAAAGATCCAAAGCTAGCAAGCGGATATAAGTACAGGGGTTGGACAGAACCTGCGAACCTCAAAAACTGACCATCCTTATCGGTAGTTCTCAGCTTTTGGCTGAATGGTACGCGCTCGCGTTTAGGCAGGCTCTGAACGAATCTTAGGGTCTGGACGGTGATACATGTGAGAAAAAGATAATCGAGATGGCGGAGATCACCCACGTTCTCGCTTGCAATGGTTTCAATGACATCATCTGGGGGCGTGCCTAGCAGCTCGGTGATAATGGAGAATTGGTTGACATCTACGGAACAAGGCTTCGTCAGCGATAGAACAGCAAGCACGGAGAAGTACGTACGGTCCTTTCCAGGAAACAAGGGCTTCCCTTCCAGCATCTCCGCAAATATACATCCAGTACTCCAGATGTCAACGGCCACGTCGTACTTTTGCCACGTCAACATGATTTCTGGAGCACGATAATATCTCGTCGAAACATATCCAGTCATTTGCGGATCTTGAATACGTGCCAGGCCGAAGTCACATATCTACAGCGGGGAAAAATGGTCAGAGATACGTAACGTTACGTATATACCAACCGACCGACCTTCAAATCGCAATTCTCGTTAACGAGAATATTACTAGGTTTCTGAAAAGATCGAATTGAGAGGATTATCCACAAAGTTGATATATCGGATTCACCAAATCACGATGTACGACGCCGGCAGAGTGGACGTATTTCAGACCGCGCTGTTGTTTTTGAGTGAGTTTGAAATTGTCAAGAGAAAGATTACGCACAAGAATTTGGTATAAAAAGTACTGGATAAATTGTTTCTCCAAAGGACGCGAAGTGAGAAGGCGATGTAGATCCGTTCCGAGGAGTTCTGTGACAAAATACCTGATATAGCATCAACAACTATGGTCTGGTACAGACGAGGAGATGACAGAGAAAGCTCACAAATCTTCCAGAGGTGATATGAAAACGTCACTTAGGCTGATGATCTATGAACCGATACGCGTGTTTTTATCAGAACAGAGGACGAGGCCCCAAAGACCCTTGATGAAACGCACATTCTCGTGTTGGATGTGCTTCAGTAGTTTCAGTTCACGATACGTTCGTTTACTGAGAACGGGTGTGCTGAAGGGTTTCATTATCTTCTTGATCGCGACAGAAGACCCTGTTAGCTGGTCCTTTGCGGAACTAAGCATGCATGAGAAGCGGAGTCCGGGCAAGGGGAAAGACAAATTTATACCAGACAAGACCGAAAGCCCCTGGTAGCGGGTTAATTAGCTGCAGGGACAAGGATCGAGCGATCAGGCGCACCCATCCCGACAGGTTGTAGGTCGACATAACGCGTAGTAACCTTTGAGGTTCGATGGATCGTCAGTACATCCATGGTTCATGATAGGAAGGACGCACTTCAAAGGATGTCCCAAATATGCTGAGCTTGACGAAGGACATTGTTGGCTACTGTGGGTTAGGTTGAAGAATGAGCCAGAGAGAATAGAGGGAGGATAGGAACCAAGTAGGAAGTGATGGGGTGTATGCGATCAAGAAGGGTTTGAGAGGAGGATGGCGGCAGGAAGTTGAGGCTCTGATATAGCCGCCATCCGAATCGCGAATACTAGGCAACCCTTGCACCCAAATTCTGCGGCGTGTCTGAGGTCTTACTTTGAATAATTTTACAGAGTCAACTGAGTCATTAGCGCTTTAGTTATCAGATTTCCCCCGTTCATGATCAACGGGCCTCTCGATGCAGTCTAACTTGTCGTGCCAGTGGTTATTTCAGAGCATCGAGTCGGGCTACTGTCGAGGTGATTAGGTCAGCAAACTCGTAGTATGTGCCGTGGTCGTACTACGCTGCTACACTCGCAAACGGCCGCACATAGAACACTCAAAGGTTTCTCAGGCTCAACCGACATTGCCCGCAATTTCCTCTCTATTCTTGACTCTCAACTTCATATACAGGGTCTCTAGCAATGTCTTTCATTCGTGCTGCAACCATGGCCCGTTCGGCGGTAGGTTCGCCCTCTAGTTCACTTCGTTGTACGCTCATCGAGCCGTGGTGCCGATGGGTTTGCAGGCTAGGACAGCCAGGTACTCGACCGAGGCACCTGCTGCCAAAACCAGCCGCTTGCCCAGTTTCAACAACCTTGTCGTCATGTGGTGTGTTGGAATGGCCGGTTGGGGTTACAAATCGTACTCTGACAGCCTAGCAGAGGCTGCAGAGAAAGAGAAGGTCCCTCAAGCAAAGAAGCTTTTGACCAGTCCCCTTGATCCTCAGAACTTTGTCGACATCAAGCTCAAGAGAGTCGAGCCATACAACCACAACACTGCCAAGTAAGCGTTACATTCGTATCCTACGCCTGTGATCCGGAGAGTCATGGACTGCAACGATAGGTTTGTCTTCGATCTGGGCGAGGGGAAAGCTTCTCTCCTTCCGGTAACCTCATGCGTGTACCTCAAAGCGGAGGATTTCAAAGACGCCAACGGAAAGCCGATGCTCCGTCCCTACACCCCCATCTCTCCTTCGGATTTGGAAGGAGAACTCACTTTCATCATCAAAAAGTATGAGACCGGAAATGTCTCAAAATATATCCACTCTTTGAAACCTGGCGATACCCTCGCAGTCAAGGGTCCTCTACCCAAATGGCCTTACAAGAGTGATTACCCTCTGTTTGACTGGATGAACACAGGCTGAAATCTATGCAGTAAACGAGGTTGATGAGGTTGGCCTTATTGGCGGAGGCAGCGGCATGTAAGTTATGAGGAAATAATCTCTACCTCGCCTCTAATTGTACCCGTCAAGCGCGCCTCTCTATCAGGTCTTGCAACATGCACTGACGGACGAAACCAACAAGACCAAGTTCAAGTTGATCTTTGCAAACGTGACCGAAGCGGATATCCTCCTTCGCGAGGAGTTCGATGCGATGAAGAAGAAATACCCCAACAACTTTGATGTTGTTTATGTGCTTGACAACCCCCCTGCAAACTGGAATGGTAATTCGATATTCTCTTTGCCTTTGGACCCACGCCTACATCGCTGCTTCCGTTCCAGGACCTAGCGGTTACGTTACCGCGGATCTGATCAAACAACACATTGCCCCTCCTTCTCTCGGAGAGAAAGTGAAAGTTTTCGTCTGTGGTTAGTGATTTTTCTGCGTAAGGACCAGGAACACAGCTCACGCGCAAGATAGGCCCGCCACCACAAATGGTTTCCCTTGCTGGCAAGAAGGATGGGCCCTACAAACAAGGCGAACTGACTGGTGTCCTCAAGGAGCTAGGATACACTGCTGACCAGGTTGGTTCTATGTTCAGGCTGTGCGACGTTTGCTCATGCAGTGATTTCCCAGGTTTACAAGTTCTAAACAGTCCATACCCCCTTTGCTAGAGTACACCCAAGGAGATGGTGGTCCTGTAGATTACGTAATCAACGCCCTCTGTTGTATAGACTGACGCGTGCTTGATCACACTCGCAATCTACTTTCGATACTGACGAAGCTCATAACTCTGGATCTTATCTGTTCACTGGCACCAACATCATCCACCAAATACTTGGTGTGGATGACACACACCTTCTCGTAAACCAGCGTTCCTTGTGATCAATAACTGTACCTCCATTCCAGACATTGTTGATACCACCCGGCTCGCGACATCTTACCGACTACACCATGGACAACACTGATACCAATCCATCTACTCGTCGTCTACCAACACCACCCCAGCCCGAAGCATCCGCAAGTGCCTCTAAGGCGCCAGGCGTTGTGTCGACCGCCAGCTTTTATGCATCCAAGGACTCCAAGCCACCACCACTACCTTCACGCAAAAATATCGGTTCATCTTACGCCAAAGTCACTCAACCAAACGACCCACCACCACACTATGATCCTTCGGACGCAGGTCCTTTCCGCGAGCCACTGCTCGTTGAGGAAGCCCCCATCACCAATGATTCCCTGCCAGCCCTATTACCAGCCGATCATACGCCCAACAATGCATGGGGCACAGTGGAGAACAGCTGGGCGGGAACTCATCCAACCTGGGTGCCTTCTGGTGATACGTGGAGCACGGAACCTACACCTTGGGATAATACTAGCGCTTGGATGCAATATGTCGGATCGTCGAAAGGTCCAAACATCGATGGCCGGGACAAGTACGAGGAAGAACATTGGTGGGATTCCTCTATCCGCGAAATGCACAAACGCCCTGGACCAGGAGTACTCCCACCTGTTCTCGCGGACCTCCTCCATAACCCTGATCATTCCTTATTCTCAGTGAGCATCGACCCACCAGATATAAGGCCTACCGTACCTCCCTCTCAGGAGAGTGGCGAGAGTACCACGCCATTTCAGCCGCCTTCTGTGGATGCCCTTACATACACCATACCGCATCCGAATGCGTACTATTGCAGGAAGCATAACGGATGGGTTCTTCTACAATGGAAGTCCTCGACCATGTTACCCCCTTTGGCAAAGTCGTTCGTTCCCGATCCAGACACTCCTTTTCCAGACCTTGCACGCCGCAAACGTACGACTTCGTGTATTGGGGAGGGAGAGCAACCTTTTGGTCGAGCGAACTTGACCCACCACTTCCATCGCTACGAGAAGGCGGTGGACGCTCTCAAACTCGATCCCCCTTTTCGTCAGTCAGAATGGGAGATTTCTATTCAGAAGAAACAAAAGCGGCGGAAAGTTACCTCACTCAACCTGGACGCAAGTCTCGAGAATGTGTCGGAAGCTGCCACGGAAGACTCCCCCGAGGAGGAAGGTGACTTGTTAGACCTCTATGTTTGCTGTCAATGCTCGCTGTACTGCATTGTCTCGGAAGTCATTCCTGGTGTTATACCGGTCAAGTACCTCGAGGAGTTTACAAGAGATAGATGGGATAACCCAGCTCCCGGTCGCACCCGAGAAGAGTCTGTTGTTTCAGGGCTGGAGACCTTTCTTGTGTACGTTCAATCTCTGATGCTGCATAGGAAGGTGCTCATAGGGTGTAGTATCGTTGAGAACAAATTATGGAAGGGGGAGAGTCGATGCATAGCAATTTCGCGACCAGTTTTCCAACGAAAGATTGGGTGGACACCTGCAGTGTGAGGTTAAATCTAATTGTCATCGAGTCTGCTCATGCGATCCGACATTGCAGTCGTGCCATCTTCGAACAATTGGGTTTCGTCATTGCTGAAACGATAACAACATCTGGTGTCCGGGATACCTCGATTACGCCTCCCAGCACTGATTCCTCCACTCTGGAAGGTCGGGAAGCAAGTAGAAAGCTTCTACGCTTCTGGGTAGAGACGGGAGCCTGGTTGCTCGACTACCAACGCCGATACAGTAAGTGCTCTCTAGCCTTCACTGCTATCCTCTCAATTCTTTCATAGGCACCGCGTTGAAACAATATACCTGTGCGAGGGTCTGGGTGAAACTGACTTCTGTCCGAGAAATGTATCAGCTGGGTATTGGGGCACATCCTGATCAAAGTATGCTTCATGATGCTGAGCTTGCTTGATTCGCCGGTTGCTTACCGATCGCTAGTTCCAAGGGTATCAAAGATGCCTTCGTTCCTGGAGTATGAGCTTGCTCGAGACGCTATTCGAGTGTTAGGTGTGACCCCTACCACATATTCACCTGGTAGGTCGATATATATACTAGATGCTTTCTGTACTGAATTGGGAGTCGTTCCAGAAATCTTGGCATTTTCGTATCTCGCGCAGTGTAGATGCGATCCTAGTCGGACAGCACATTATTTCTCTCAATTGTTTGGTATTATCCAGGTCATACAAGAATATGGCGGTGAAATCCCACCCCAAGAACTACAAGAACTGGTTATCGAGGAGCGTTCCAGGAATCGATACACTGACGAGGACCGTAGCAATGCTATCAAAATCCTTGGGTTTGGGAGAGAAAACATACTGCGGGTAGATTATGATGAAGACGTCGACGAGCAGTTCATTGTCAGCGCGTGGAAAGAGTGTCTGAGGAGGGCCTGGAGGGATCCAACCAATGGCGCCCAGCGAATAACGGATGCGAACGATGCATTTAGGATTATGGCAGAGTCACGAGGTAGTGTGACCCTTCGGAAGACATGGGAGGACGGTTCAAGGAACGTCATGGACTCCAATCGGGCGTATACCGTCCTAGAAGTTAGTCCGGACATGGATGATGAGTCGTTGATGACCGTGTTTATGCTGAGGGTATGTTGTTTAGGCATTCAGCAGTTTATCATCGGCTAATATTGCTTGATAGATTGCAGACCAACCTCACCAAGCTGATCGCATGAGGGACGCCTTGTCGATAGTTGCGGAAGCCAGAAATAGTAGTCGGATCCGAGCATTCTTGGAGACTGGACAAGACCGTGAGTATTCCTTATGTTGGATACAGGAAAGACATCTCAAGTTGCGATTAGCTGGAGAGAACGTGATAGAAACACGGCGGGATCTTCCAAGAGGTCTCAACCAGCTAGGCAATACTTGTTACTTGAATTCGCTCTTGCAGTACTTCTACACCATCAAAGATCTTCGAGACGCCATTACAAACACCAGCGGCAAGGCCGTAGAAGATGAAAAGTACTCGGATGATGATCTCAAGCGACATCGTGTTGGTGGTAGGTTGGTCACAAGACGGGAGATTGTTCGGTCAAAGAAATGTAGGTGCCTTGATGTCTGCGCAAGGACGCCATGCTGACAGTTTGGTTAGTTGTTGGCCAGCTGGCCGGTCTTTTCTGGGAGCTCGAGTACTCCAAGGATGCTGCTGTGACGCCAACGATGGATCTTGCCAAGCTTGCACTCGTGACGTCCCGAGACGAAGAAGATGAAGAAGCGGAGAGCCGAGCAACTGACTCTTCCAACGACACCGACGCCACCCTCGTTGACGATTCTCAATCCCCCGGGCGTCTCGCCACTGCCGATTCCGCTGACTCTGTACTCGGAAAACGTGCACGAGATGACATGGCGATGGATGTCGATGAAGTACCCAAGTCACCCGTTTCTGATTCGGAAAAGAACGGGTACGTGATGGTTTCACATCCATCTTCACCACGGAGATCGAAGTCCCCTCGTCTTGACCCGGCGAGCAGTTCAAGCTCATTGTCCAAGTCTCTCTCAAAGGAGATAGCTGCGAAGACACCTTCTGGACAATCTGGGGACGAGGAAGCCACGAAGAAGCCAGCTGTGCCTGAGAGGAAGGTGACATCCGATTCTCAGATGCTCTTTGGTAAGTCTTCGTAGGGACTGTTGAGGGTTTTAGTCTTATGTTTTGATTTTCATAGGCAAACAGCACGATGTTTCCGAATGCATGGATAACTGCATGTTCCAGATCGAGATCGCCTTGCTCAACTTCAACGGCTTGAGTGACTCGCAAGATAAGTTGAGCATCGTGAAACGGTTTGTTTCCGTGTTCGTAGACGGGGTATGATCTGATGTTTTCTTTCCAGGCTCTTCTATGGCAAACTCAGACAACGCCTCACCCCGGATCAGCGGAAGTCTCGGGCTTCAGTAACGGAGAAAATAGACCTGTTCTCCAATTTGCCCGTGAATGTCGCTGACAGCGATAGCGGATTCGACATATACGACGGTCTAAGTGGATACTTTGATGATACGGTCGATTACGAGGGAGGGAAGGCGAGGATGGAGGTTTCGCTGGTCGACCTTCCTCCACTACTACAGATCCAGTTACAGGTGCGCGACCTATTCGACTTGGAGTTATGCAGGTTATTGACGTGACTCAGCGAGTGCAATTCGACAGAGAAACATTGCAGGCTTACAAGTCACAGGCATACGTGAAGTTTGGTGAAACCATATACATGGATCGTTTCCTTGATTCGGCGGATCCGAAGAAGAAGGCAAAGTCTAGACGTATACAAACCACAATCAATGCTCGAAGGGAGCGTTTGCGCTTGCTGACCAAGAACAAAGTATGGATGCATCATTCGTGGGCAATTCTACACGACGCTCATTGAACCTAATATAGCATGCTCCGTTCGACATCTCTCTCGGGAACACTTTCGATTTCCTGACCAAGCAAGAAGTCCTTGTGCTTCCCCAATTAGACGACGAACTGGTGGCACAATTGAACAACGAACAGGAAACCCTCAAGAGTGAAGTCGAAGAGCTTCGCGCCGATATAGTAAAGCTAAAGGAGGAGTTGGAGGACATATGGAAGGATGACACCGATCATGCTTATGAACTCACTTCAGTTTTCATTCACCGAGGCAACTCGGCGTCTTTCGGACACTACTTTTTCTACGCTCGACACCTACCAGACAAGCCAGACAACTGGTTCAAGTACAATGACTCGCGTGTAACCGAATCGGAGAAGAAAGAGGTGCTCGGGGATACCACTGGGGACAATGCGAACCCGTATCTGGTGTGTAATAGTCACTCTCCCTGGAAAAAGTGTTCAACTGATTGTGCCTGCAGTTGGTGTTCGCTCGCAAGGGCTTGGACGTTGTACACACAGTGAACCGGACCGATCCTGAAGTTCTGGAGGTATCGGAATCGTTATAGTTTATCCTGTGTGGATGTAATTCCTACCGGCATACATATGCATAGTTATGTTACGCGTTTACATGTTGTGCCCCCGCACAGCACGTATATTTCCTGGGTTAAAGATACATATTCGTAATAGCCGCTGGTTGGATTGTATATTCTGGGTATAATCATGCTCTATCTCTATCTTTGTGGTATGGGGCAGAATGACCATAACGCTGAGAGAGATCAGGTTTGAGCGCGATAGCAGATGATCAGGGCTGACCTCAGGATTTACGACTTCTTCGACGGTGGACTCACGGGCTTTGACTCGGAGGGTGGATCACCATCCTGTAAGCGAGCATCATTTTTCGGCTCGAGGTTGCCCAACAGGTCGTCCAGTGTGCCCAGAATCTCATCTAGCTTATCCTCTACCTCTCCTGCCATGGTATCAGCGCTGTCCAAGCGTTCTAGAAGCTCTGATAGTTCCAAGTCATCCAAGGGTAATTGTCCG
>JBBPRG010000315.1:0-14610 GCA_038092895.1 Chalciporus pseudorubinellus | reverse complement strand
CTCTTTGAGATATTCTGATATATCTGATTTATGGCACAGGAATGCAAGCTGTGCAAAAGCAGACTTATTGTCAATGAAAGATACAAATGACTTGTTGCAATTGAGGGATTCTTATGGCATCTTGACAATATCTGTGTGGATGAGGGTGAAAATCTCTTTAGTGTGTTTAGTGGAAGGAGGATAAGGGTGTTTGTGCATCTTCCCCAGTGCACACCCACAGCAAATAGGGGTAGGGCCAGTAGAAATTTGTAACTGGGGAAGTCCTTTAATATGAGAGTAAACATGACATAGAGTGTTCTTGGCCAGGTGCTTGAAGTGTTGGTGCCATAAGTTGTAAGAGTCAATCGCTTGCAAGGACTTGATTCCTGCTTCTGAAGTGATTATGGTAAACCGAAACCAGTGTAGGATACTGCTTGGTTCTAATGTGGTGGCTTATATAACCAAGCATCCTTGTTTGTCCCAGATCTTGGTCTCTTTTGTGATTTTGCATTTGAAACCACAGATTGTTAGTCTTGGTACAGACAACAGACGATTAGCAGCTTTAGGGGCATACCAAACTTCTTGCAAAACGAAGTAAGACATGGCCTTGTTTTTACCATTGATCTGTGTTTCCAAAGTAAGATTCCTTCTCCTTCTTCTGCTGTGCTCTCTTTTCTTTAGAAGGTCAACTGTGCCTTTGGCTGTGAGTCTGTTTAGGAGAAGGGATGGTGTTCATATCTGTGTCACTCTCACTAGGGAGGCGTCATCCAGGTTCTGCAATATCACTAGGAATATCTTCTTCATCATCTCTTCATCAGTCAACTCCATGATATGCTCATGCGTGAGCAAGGATTCATTCCATCTGACAACAAGATTGGCCCTTTGTTTCTGTAAGTCTTGAATAATGAGAGAGTTCTCTTTGCCCATGAAGTGGACATTGGAAATGGTGTCCCTATCGATTATGATGCATTCTGTTCCATCAAGGGAGTAGATGAACACATTGTCATTACCATCAAGCATGTAGGTGTGGCCTTTGCCCTTGTTCTGAGGATATTGCTGATTATTCCTGGCACCAGAGTTGGTGAGGGAGACCTGGTTGATAGGTGAGAGCATTGGGCTGGTTAGGGCCCTTGCCTTAACCACCTCTTTCACAAGCACCATGCTTTCTCTGGTCATTGTTGCCAGAAGAGGTTTGCTGCAGATTCCAGGTGTTATTCGCTGATGGACCACATTGGGTGACCATGGTCTGGTTCATGGAAGCATCTAGTTCCATAACAGCAGCCATTGAGGAACATTGGTGGTAGTACTCACTGATATGGGAGACAGAGGAGCAACTAAGGAGTGCTAAGAGGCTAGCACAAGTGTGGGAGCTCAGGAAAGGAATGCACCATCTGCTAGTTTCAGGAAGAACCCTGTCTGCGAGTGTCTGGTGATGGGGTCTTGACCCCAGTCTGAGTCAGTACAGGCGATAATGCCGTTGTCCAATGCACCATCCTATAGATGATTGCAAGGACAATATCAGATCCATTGCAATATATGAACAGGCCAGCATCAGTTTGTATTGTGCATAAGAGTCTTAGAACTTTGCCTTTTAAGTGGGGTGGCATGAAACCCTCAGGAAACTCCATGTAGAGTTCCTCTTCCAGTTTGCCATATAAGTAGGCAGATCATACATCAAAACCAGTAAGATATCAATCTTTTAGTGTAGAAAGGGCGAGCATGCACTGCACCATTTCATATTGTACAACTGGGGAGAGAATCTGATTATAATCTATGCCTTCAACCTGTGAGAAGCCTTTGGCAACTAGGCAAGTGCATTTTCAACCATCTGATTTTATGTCAAATACCCAGTGATTTTTAATGACCTTATGATCAGCTGGTCAATCAACAATTTCATAAACTTTGCGTTGTTTGAGCATGTCAAGCTCTATTTCGCAAGCTTTACACCAAAGTTTTTGTTCCTCAGCTGGAAGTTTCTGAATGTCTCTATATTTCCATTCACGATAATTTGGATTACTCATTTCATCCAGTATATACGCACGAGAGCAAAGAAAATTTATCAATGTGTCTTCCCCTTCCTGGGTTATGCGTTCAATCTCATCTTCTGAAGGATCAGCAGGATCGGGCATACCACCTGGGATTGGTTGGTATGATCAGTGATCTCGGCAGGATTCTCCTTGTCTTTCTCCTTGTCTCTCTCCTTCTCTTTCTTCTTGTCTGGTAAGCTCCTTCCAGGTCTTTCCTTCTCTATATCAATGCCTATTCTTGCCATAGACATTACCGGGATGGGTAGGAGATCTGTGTTCTCTTTGAGAGCAATGAGGGGCAGGAGGGGGACCTAAGGGAGGTGGACGGTATGATGGAGGGGTAACAGGAGGAGCAGGAGGAGGTCAAGGTGGAGTGTGCAGTTGTGATGAAGTGGGTGTAGGAACCCTAGAAGGTTGAGGAGCAGGAGCAGGCGGAGCCACATCAGACTGGTCGTCATCAGAAGAGTCATTTGATTATCATCAGGATGTTGGTGATGTTCCATTGGTGGGTAACTTACAGGCCTGTAAGAGCGTGCACCAGAACACTTGGGGAATAAATGCTTATCGAAGATGGCATGTGCCAACGTATGTAGAGAATTATTCGGGGGCATGAATATGTAGTTATGTTCACTACCTGCTGCGACACCGAGGTACACCATTAACTGTGACTTGGGCGATAGCTTGCCCTTTCGAGTTTCATCGGGAAGATGCACGTATGCACCACATCCAAAGACACGAAGGTGAGATATGGAAGGACGTTCCCCTGTGAGCATTTCATGGGGGGTCTTCCAATTCAACCTAGCCATAGTGGTACGGTTATACACATGGGATGAATGCAAAAGTGCAAACTTCCAGTAGGAATCGGGAAGGCAAGTGTGTAACCGCATCGCCTGTGCCTTGTCCATTAAAGTGCGGATTAGGCGTTCCGCACGCCCGTTCTGCTGGTGTGCATAAGGGGCAGACTGTTGGATACGAATGCCTTCATTGCATAGGTATTCCGTAAATGCTTTAGAGGTATATTCGCCTCCAGCGTCGGATTTCCATGCTTTGATCTGAGCATTGTATTGGTTGCGAATAAATGCAATGAATTGTTTGACCTTAGATAAGGTCTGGTCCTTGGATTTGATCAAGGTGAGCCAAGACATTGAGGTGAAGTCATCATAAAAGACGACAGCATATTTATGCTTATGATAAGATTCAATTTCAAATGACTTTAAGTCGGAATGTATTAACTCAAAAGGAGCGGTTGCCCGCGTCTCAGTATGAGGAAACGTCCAATTAGGCTGTTTGCCAAGTTCGCATCCAGGATAAACAGGAGGGTGGACTGGGATCTCAATATCCGGGAAGTCCTTGATATGTTTGCGCACGGCTTTTAGCACGTCACGCGATGGATGTCCGAGGCGGCGGTGGAGTAAATCGTAGTCCACAGAGGCCATAGAGAGAGTCTTGGCATGTGGTTTGATGGTGGGAGCTCTGATCTAGTACATAGTATCACATCCATGAGTCTGGAAGGACAGAAGGGTCTTTTTTGTGCATTTATCATAAAATTTGATCTGATTCAGCACAGTTTTCAACATCAAGCATTGATCTTTGAGTAATGTGCCCATAGATATAAGTTTTATCTTACAGTCGGGCATATAGATTGTCGGCGACAACCGCACAGACTGTCCATTAAACTCAATGATAACCATGCCTATCCCATGTATGGGTGCACAACCATTCGCTGTCTGAGAGTATTCAGGCTTGGTAAAGGCATTGTACTCCACGAAATTGTTTAGATTATTTGTAAAATGAGCTGAAGCTCCTGAATCAAATAGCCAAATATCGGTTGGCATATCCATTTCTCCCTGATCTCTTTGCTTACCCTTTCTGCTATGCTTAGAGCAGTTATCATACAGTGAGAATGGAGAGAAGGTAGTAGATTGGTTTCTATCTACTACATCAGACATACAACAAGTATATGAAATATTGTTCTGTGAAGGATATCGCACATCAGCATCTGTGAGTAGAGTAGAGGAAGAAGGGACTTGTCATGATGTGGCGGCCTCGATGTTGAAATACTGCGAGATATACTTGTCAGTTTCATCATTGTTTCGCAGGGAGACCATATCCTCGTTGCCTTCATAGTCCTCAATGACCAGGGCGAGCATCTCGATTTCCATTTCAACGTCCTCAATGGTATCATCAAGGCACTCCATAAGAGAGTGGGAGAAGAGATGGGAGAAATCAGAGGGGCCAGAGTGTTGGACCCCCATCTGGTTGGCGAGAGTACAGTGGTCATCCACTGGATAGGAATAAGCTGCGCTGTTCTCAAAATAGAAGGGTGAGCAGAAAATGGACATGTTGTAGTTGAGGCGGCAGTTAGCCACATGGTCGAGCATACGAACAGTCTTGATAGTTGGAGTAACTCCAAGGCAATCCACAAGGGATATCATGTTCTGGGTGTGAGGGAAGGCTGGAGGTCCGTAAAATTGGGCACTAGAAGTCGATGTGAGGTGGCGAGGATAGAGGTGAATGAGGTGGAGGCAGGCGTAATGACGGGGGCATCGAGGAAGATGGCAAAAGCAAAGGAGTTGGAGGTGTTGTTAGCATGTGCACGATATTTGTCGCACTTCTTCTGTCCCTTCTTGGAGTGCTTACCGCAACACTTCTTCTTGCTGCCATCCTCAGTCTGCTTGAAGGCAGATGAGTCCTGCTGCTGAGAAAATTTGGGGTCTTCCCTCTTCTGCTTGATAGTGGTTATCTTGTTAGCCTCTTGGTCAGGCTGCTTCTGTGCGTTCTTCAGTGGGCGAGTCGTGATCTTGTGCTGCCAGGCAGTGGTGGTCTGGGTCTCCAGGTCCGTGAAAGGAGGGATGACCATGGGGGTAGTGATGGTGCCAGAGGTGGACTTCTGGTTGATCGCCTGCATGATGCTAATGGCATATGGAGGGAGTTTGGTGAGTGCTAACATAAACTTGATGTTGTCTGGGACCTTGAAGGTCAACTCCTCTAACACTGCAAAAGATGCATTGAGGCAGGCAAAGGCCTGCCCAGGGTGGTTGTCTTTGGGGATTGTGATGGCGAGCATCTTTAAGAACTCTGTAATGGCACTAGAGATGGAAGGGGTTTCATACTGTTGCTTGAGCAAAGTCCAGAGGGTGAGGGTGGAGGTGCGAGTAGTGAAACAGCTAGTGACAGCGGATTCAAGGCGAAGGATAATGGAACTCAGAGCCTTGTCATCATTGTCGTCCCATCATTCAATGCTGGCAGTGAGCGTGACATCCATGTCATCAGGGTGAGTGTGGACCATAGTGCTTTGCCAAACACCTTGGGATCGGAGGTACAATTCCATCTTCTGAGACCAATGTTTGTAGTTGGTGCTGTTGAGTTTGGCGATCTCCTTGAGGGTGGAAGACATGGTGAATGATCTAGGGATGAGACATCAGCATGATCCTAATCAATGAAAAGAAACAAAGAAGAGGAAGTGATGAGGACCACATCAGCATGAATGCTCAGAGCCCTTTTCATGGAGGGACATAGTCTCCCCATGGGATCTGACTCATAATGGTCATGTCTCTTGAGCATGACTGCATCAGAGAGATGTCCAGCAGTGGAAACTGCACAGGACAACTGTCATTCTTGTAGGCAAGAGCACTGGAGTAGTCAGTGGCGAGTTACTGCACACCTGAGCTACTCAGGGCTCATAATCTGTTGGAGTTGCCTACTATGGAGGAACTACAGCAGTGTACTTACCCACGGTCTGTCGTAGGATGACTGGCAGTTCCTATATCCTGGCAGAGTTGAATGGGATGTTTCCAATCTATGCTACACAGCCTTTCAGCTGGCACCCTACTATGCAAGATTGCAAACCTCAGTTCCAGTCCAGAAACTTACCAAAATGTCCAAAGAGCACTTCAACTTCCTTGAACAACAGTATGAAGAAGACAAAACTGATGCTGTGGAATTCTTCGACCCTCCATTCAAGGATTCAGATGACTAGCTGCCACCTCCTCAACAACCCTATCCTATCCTTTACCCAACAATCTCCATCATTTCAACTCATTAATGATGTCATTTACCCTCTACAATATGTATCTGTTCTACCCCAGAATTAGTCTGATGAATCTGCTTCCAGAAGTTCCACCCTGGTATTCGTCTGGAGACTTGAATCCATACTCCAGAATATCCAAAAACCACTACCATCTGTTCCTCTCCTCTCATATGAAAACCAGAAACCCAAACAAAACAACCATCTCATATGATATGTCTCTCTTTCTTTTCCTCCCCCCCCCCCCCCCTTACTAAGAAAAAGTCTAAAGAAAAAGCCGAAAACCTATTACAATGCCTCAGAACCTATTACCTTGCTTACTTTTCAGTCTTCAAATGTGTGCAGAGGCAACATGCACTTTGTTTTGAATCTGTAACAATCTGGACATTCACCAAGGGATGCTTGTAGGAAAAGAATTGGAAGTTGATCAAAGAAGACAAGACAAGTGGGACTCTCGCAATCCAGGTCCTATCCTAAGAATTCCTTCGCTTGATATCTCAATCCTTACTTTCCTTACTTACATATTCTTACCCTTACTTAGAAACTGGCAACTTGACCTCACTCACACTTGGACTTGAACACGGATACAGCAAACACAGATTAGATTCACAGATAGGATACATGCATACAGGTTACTATACACGACGAAGAGTCTGTATGACGACAAGGGGACCACCCAAAGCTTCTTCACATGCCCACCAACTTCCTCAGCTCCCCCAACTTCTCCATGGCGTCATTGAGGTCAACTTCAGCCTTCTTGATTTTGGCCTGGGCATCCCTGATGAGGGCCTTGACCTCCGTGAGCTTCCAGACGATGGTGCCAGAGCCCGAGGGTCCTGCCTTGGCCTTCCCTTTCCCCCCTGGGCATGGCAGATTCATCGTTGGACATTTCAACATCCACAGATTCAGCGACCTTGACTACCTTTCAGCTGCTGCTAGCCCTGGATGGTTGGACTATCAAACATTAGCATTGCTAAGGCAAACAAGCATGCAGACTTACCAGGAGCCTTTCCCTTCTTCTTCATCACCTTCTTCATCACCTTGGCCCCTCTGCCATGGCTGGATGACCTGTCATAGCTGACCTTACCTCTGAGGCAATTTGCACAACTTCATCTGGGTTTCCCCCAGCAACACTGCCCCTTTCCCTTACATGGCCGGCAGGGTGGAATGTGGTACTTCTCATCTTCACCGAGCTCTCCTCACTCCTTGACCTCCTCTTCTGCAATGGTTTGATGTGAGTGCTGTGAAACGTCAGCATGGCTGCATTCCAGATGAGCCCAATGGCTTACCTTTCTTGTGGGGGCGGACAGGAGCACCTCTGAAGGTGCGCTTCACCCAGCAGATGCCGAGAGTGAGAGAGATTCCCCAGGAGTCGTGGTGGATGCCAGGGGCTCGTCTTGCACACTATCTGATGTGCCACTCACCACCTTTGCCACCTCCTACATTGCATCCCAAGCTTGGATGTCCTGTTGGATGGACCGGAGAAGTTGCAGTGTTGGCTCCCCAATGTCAAGAGTCCCAATGCCCTGGCAAGCACTGATGACCATGGCTGTGAAAATGGCCTTCCAGGACGTCATTAGCAAGCTGAAGAGATGGATAAAATGACTACACACCTTCTGCTCCTCCCACTCAACAACCCAGCTTGCCCACTCATCCTTCAACTCATTGTTCAAATCTAGGCCAGAAGCAAAGAGGTTCTTCTCCGTCTCCTTAACTGAGCAGAGGGCAGAAGCGGCAGCAGCATCTTGGGCGGATGGTGCCAGGGGACAGAGCAGGTCATCAAAAAGAGCTGTGAATGAGGAGGAAGACATGATGGTGGAAGTTGATGAAATAGAAGTGAAGAGAGCCTTCAGATTCAGGCAGACTCTTTTATCCATGACAACAACCCTTCACTCACAATGTCACATGACACATTTTCTAATCTGGTCAGATGACTGACTGGGGACAGTCAGTATCTAAGTCCCCTGTGGATGTAGAGAACCTGAGTTCTCTATGGTGCAGTCACACCATACTTCACCTCATCTCATTCCAGTACATTTCTGTCTACCCCAATTCTACTATCTGCCATTCCCCTCTCTCTTCCATCATGTCCTTAAGGCTTCCATATCAATCCAGTCCTCAGATTCATCAGTCCGTGAATCTGCTATTTCTGTTCCTGTTCATCCTCAAATGTCCATTGTCCCTGTTTGGTCGAGTTCGCTGGTGAGTACTTATCATCTTTATTGTCTCTCCCTCTGCCTCTTTCCTACTATATGTACATTTCTACAGACTCATCCGCATTCGTCTTCTGGACTCCTACTTATGCTTTACAGACTCTTTCTTTTCTATTTTTATTACCCTCTGTTACTGTCAAAGTCTCGAGAATACTCAGACTATAAGAGACTGTGCTTAGTTGTTTGAATACCATCTTTTGAGATCACTCTTTCCATCTTTTTAAGTTTGCAAGTGTCCCACTTCTCTCAACTGTTGCTCTCATCAAATCTGACTGTCTGCATACCATTCCACTGTTTGTCCAACTGTTTTTTTGTCCTTCCCTTCTGTCCTAAGTGTCAGGAAGAAGTCAGGACCATTGGTTTCATTTCAGAAACCCATTTTCCAGTTCTTCAAAGTGTGGTACGCCTCTAACAAAGTCCCTTCTCTTGTCCTTTCTATTAAAAACTCTAAGGGTTGCACATATCACACCCTTCTTCTTCTTTTTTCTACTGACCACCTAGGATCTCTTTCTCTGGGATCTTTTAGATTTCTACACCATTGCTTCCCACACTCCCTATATGCCTCCCTTCCTATCCTGGTCAATCACCTTGTCAAACTTGCCTGATGGATCTCAGCATGCTTCTCTGTGCTTGCTTTTGCCTATTACATCCTGTCTCTGTCAACACCTGTCACCCCTTGCTCAATCTTGCCTCTAACTCCTGCTTGTTATCTCGCTGGAACTACTAGAGCAGTTGTTACAGCCACAAAAGCAGTAAGAGCCATATATTTGACTTGCTTTGGACTAAAACAGGAAGGGTTGCAGTAAACAATGCAGCTCAAACTCTCATGCAACACGCCTTGTGGATGTCAGCTTCACTACCCTCCACATGCCAAAACTCAGCTGCTAGAACTAAATACTGCTACAACATAAGGGTCTTATGCTGTGAGGAAGATTGTAAACTGAAGAACTTTCTTAACATAAGCAGGGGATGGCAGGTCTTCCACTTGAAGATCAGCACATCACACGCCTCCTTCTTAATGAGTCTCTAAGGCCTGAACTAGTTTTCACGCCATCCATGGAAATTGCCAACCTGCTGAAGCTTGCCAAGGACCAAGGGTAGAAGTCCCAGAGCCTATGACAAGTGGACAATATAATGCTTTGCTTGGTAGCAAAGAAGCTATACGATGCTGAGGCCTGCCTCTGGGTCACTGGCATACTGCTGCAGGACCCATCCTCAAAGTGCCCATCCTGTGATACCTTCAAAGTTGAAAAGGTCTGATGCTGGATCTTTGAGGAGGTAAGTAGCATGTTCATGTTCATGATCCTGGCTAGTCATTGATGATAAGACTCAGATAACACTTGCTGCTATACCTTTGGCAGATGATCTCCACCACTCTTGGGTCTGTCATGGGGAAAATCTGATTGACAGCCGCAGGAAACCTGACATTGTTCTTGTACCACCCACTCTTGATCAGGACTTGCCCATGACTTGGAAAGACACACTCGCAATCTGTGAGGTCAAATACACTGATAGTCCCAAGCTGGTGTAGAGCACTACAAGACAAAGCTTACTTCCAGTTGTTCAAGCAAGTGGACCGTATGAATGTCATGGGCATGTCCTTGTGTGGTGATAACCTTTGCTTGTATATTTTCACCTGCAATGGCTATTTCAAAACCAACCCTATCAATGTGCACGCACAGGCATCACTAGTGGTAGAGCTGGTGACTATATTCACTTTCAAGGATCTCCAGTGATTAGGCTACAACCAGACCTATGATCTGGGCAGTGGCCACGACTTGCTTACCTTCTGAGGCAGTTATTATCACATCCTGGCTACAATCTTTCAAGCCAAGAACATTCTCATCAATATCCTGGCATACCTCGTCATCAGATTGCACATCATGACATGCAACATATACATAGACAAATGTCTCTTCCTCTCAACATGCCACCATCACCACCACCACCACATCCTTTTCCAATGCAGCCTCCTTTCTTTCCTCAACCACCTATGCAGCAACTACCCTATCAAGCATTTGTACTACCTCCTGCACAGCCTCTCAATTTTCCTCAAATGGGTGCTCGGGTAGATTACAATGCCTGCCTTTTGAAAGGATTTAATCAAACTCATGAAAGACGGCGCAATCAAAGATGTGGTCGATCTTCTGCTATTCATGCTGATCCTGGTCCTGCTCAGCCTCCTCCACAAAATCTACAAATCTATCACCATGTCATCAATTTTCAACATGAGGCAGAGAGCCAGAGACATTTGCAAGCCCAGCAGCAGCAAGAGCATTATCACCAGGTGTAGTTGCAGCAAGTGCTGATGCAAAGACAAGAGCTGGAGCATCAAAGGCTTTTAAATATTCAACAAGAGATATTGAGACAATAGGAACTACAACATCAAAGAGTTGAAGAGGAGCGACAACAAGCATTGCACCAACAGATGCTAGATCACCGAAGAGTTGAAGGAGGAGCAACAACAAGTATCACAAAGACAGATGCTACATCATCAGAGACTTCATCAGGAGCAGCAACAAGAGAATGAACATGAACATCAGGAGCAACAAGCAGTTCAACAAGTTCAACAGCTTTCTCAAGCTTTGCTTACACAGGCCTTAGGAGAATATAGTCAGCGCTCAGCAGAACAGTATGAGCAAGATCAGGCAAGACAGCAGTAAGCATCTGCTTATAATCTAAACTATGATTTTCTTCATACCTTATTTTTTAGACCTGAATCACCCCATCCAGATCCTGAGACAACTCTGGCTCTGACTCTGATGATCCTGATTTTGTTCCCAATCCTGATGACTCCAGCTCCAGTTCTTCCAGTAGCTCTGATGACTCAGACTCTAGCTCTTCCAGCAGCTCTGATGACCTCAATGGTCCTCAACCACCACTTCATATTCCTCCTGGTGGAAGACCCTATGCTGAGCCTGTTGAACCCCACTCTCTGGAACCCAAGAATATCCAGTGTCCCAATTGCCATGTCTTTCACTTTATTTCTGAAAGGCTTTCCAACTCTGGCATTTGTAATCTTTACTTTGGCATGTGTTGTCTCCAGGGTCAAGTCAATCTTCCTCACATTCAACAGTGGATTTCTCCAGGATCTCTTTTGTGATCCTCAGGATCGTAAGGAGTTCAAGAAGAAAATTCACCAGTATAACAATACTCTGGCATTTACTTCTGTGGATCTGGACCTGCATCATTTCGCATTCATAGCACACTCCATCATCTTATGGGCTCTCTCATACCACCAGATGGTCTTCAGTCTTCATTTGCCCAGCTCTATATCTATGATCCACAAGAGGCAACTGATATGTGTGTTCAAAGCAATCCTCAACTAGGTCCTGCCATCTTGCTGGACTTGCACACTACTCTCAGAAATACTCATCCCTATGCTCCACTCTACCAACAGACCTATGAAATCATGAGAGTGAGTTTAAATTTATATATTTCTTTTCAATCAACAAACTGATAATTGCAAGCATATAGGCCAAGCCTCCAGAAGAGCATGCCAATGTACGCATGAGATTTCATCTTCAACAGAGCAATGAATGATGCTAGAAGATATAATCTGCCTACTATTGATGAGATACACTGGAGATGGCCAATAGAATGTCAGTGTAGATCGTGATATCATTCTCCGTGTTCAAGGTGATGGCCTACATTGTATGTGCAACCACCACACATAGAACCATCCAATCTCTTCAAGGGTGGTAGACTCTTTCAGCAGTTGATCTGTGATGCTTGGGCCTCTATTGATCAATGTGATTAAATCTCACTTGGGCTGCCAACAACCAGACAACACTCAGGGCTGATGATCTCTATCAAGGATTGCAAGACCGTATGGCTCAGGATGGTGTTCAAAATATGGCTCAAGTTGGATGTGTTCTCCTTCCCTCCACTCACAAGGGTGGACCTTGCTATATGCAGCAGCTTCTTCAGGACTCTAGAGCTTGCTATCTGTCGTGAATACAGAAAGCCTGATCTTTTCCTTACCATGACTGCCAATGGAAGCTGGCCAGAGATCACTCAGAATTTGCTTTCAGATTTGTTTTCTTTCTTATTGCATCTGATTTTCAGATTGTAAACTGATCACCATGCATGACAATAGGTCAAAGTGCCAAGTAGCAAGCCTTGCTCAAGAAGATTTGTGATGGCTACTATGGTCAGCTTGCTGGCTTTGTCTATACCATTGAATACCAAAAATGTGGTCTACCTCATATGCATCTCTTGGGACAAGATCCATACTGCAGAACAAGTTGATGCCATCATCTCTGCTCACATTCCAGATCCTCAGATCCATCCCCAAGTCCATGCTGCTATCACCAAATCCATGCTCCATGTTCCTTGCTCTCCTCACAGGTATATTGAAAACAACATCTGCAAAAAACACTTTCCCAAGTCTTATACTCCTCACACCATCATCAAGGAGGATGACTATCCAAACTATGCTTGCCCTGAAAATGGCAGAACTATTCAAAAGAGAGAGAATGTCTTTAACAACAAACATGTGGTACCTTATCCCAGGGAGCTGCTTGTGCAATTTGACTGCCACATCGATCTGAAAGTCTGTGGATCTATCAAGACTGTCAAGTACATCCACAAGTACATATACAAGGGTCCAGATCGTGCCACCACCATTCAAACAGAAGGTCATGATGAGATTCACTCCTATCTTAATGCCAGATATATCTCCTCCACCCAAGCCTGTCACAATATCTTTGAATTTCCCATGCACATGGAATGGCCAGCAATTTATCATCTTTCTGTGCATCTTCCTGATCGCCAAAATGTTGTCTTTTGTGCTGAAGTCCACTTGGAAGAGGTCATCAATAATGTCAAGAACACTCAACTGCTTGGATGGTTCAAGCCAAAACAAGATCCTGATCTTATTGCTGCTGGAGCACATGACTATCTCTATCAAGATTTTCCCAAGAAATTTGTTTGGAACAAGCAATGTATGGACAGTTTGCCAAAGATACAAGACCATTGGACACTTGTATTCCATTCCTGTTACTGCTGGAGAGGGATTTTACTTGCATCTTTTGCTCACTGTGGTCAAAGTTATGATTGTTTATCATTGATAAGTAGATCAAAACAGACCTTTTCTCCTCATAGCCTCCTATGAAGATCTTCGCACTGTCAATGGTCATCTTCATGACTCCTTCAAAGAGGCCTGTCATGCACGCGGTCTCTTGCAAGATGATAGAGAATGGCTATTGTGTCTCCAGGAGGCTGGTCATTTTGCCATGGGCTATCAGTTGCGCTGCTTATTCGTTATCATCTTAATCCATTGCTCTCCTGTTGATCCTGATCGCTTATGAGAAGCATCCAAGAACAATCTCTGTGATGATCTTAACCATTAGCTCGAGTCTACGATTATGGCTTGCATTTTGGGTGATTGGGTGATTGCCCACTAAATGCAAGTCTTCGTTCCCTCGATCCCTCTAACCCTCTTTCACCGCTCCAACTCGATGCTGATGTCGATTGGAATGCAGACTCTGGGGCCACTTCTCATCCTCCTCATCCTCAGAGTCCGAAAGGAGCATCAGGTGCAGGTAAAGTGCATTCTACATGGGCTGATGGTGAGCCAATCTGCAATGCCAGAGAGACAAATCAAGTGGAATAGACGCAGCAGGGCGAGCATACTCGCTGATAGGCTCGGTACACCCATCCAAAAATGTGGCATTGTTGTCATTGATAGAGGCAATGAAGAGAGGAGGCCCAGGAGGCCTGGAGAACATCATGTGAGAGGAGTTGATATTGACAACGAAGCCAGAGTGGCAAGTTAGGTACAGGACAGAAAGCAGATTGTCGCGAAGGTCAGGAACATGCAGGACTCAAGTAAACTCGACTGCTCTAGCCCTCTTTCCCTCAATCAAAGGATGGAACACCACAGACCCTACACCAGACGAGTAGACAATGGTGCTGTCAGCCAGCTTGATTAGCACGCGTTTGGTATAGTTGCGCAGCCAGTGGCGATGGGGGGTCATATGAGAAGCCAGAGTGTGCATGTTACTTTGGGTGATTGCCCACTATGCTTTATTCCTATTGGTTTCGCTATTTTTAACTCTTTACTACTGTACAGCGCTGACTAGCGCTCCTCTTGACTTCTAACCTGTCTAGATCGATTCCTCAGGTCTTTTTACCCCCAGTATTAACTTGGTTTGTTTCCTACTTATGTTTTCTTCGCTCTGCACAAGCAGAGCCTTGCCTTTGTGTTGTGTTTGCCTTTGTCAGCTGTGGCTTGCTAGTTGACAGCTGGTTGACAGCTTGTTTACCAGTCTTTGTATACACTACACACAACTCCCCAGAGTCCGCTTTGGCTAACCTTTGGTTACTCACTGTGGACTCTAGGTTCGTCTACTCATTGTAT
>JBBPRG010000314.1:0-14610 GCA_038092895.1 Chalciporus pseudorubinellus | reverse complement strand
CCGATGATGACGTAAGGGTCACGTGACTCTGCTTATGTAATACTGGGATGACTATTCCGGCTATAATTAGAACAGGAAACGGTGTCTAGTCATGTGATAGTCCCAGGACGAGTGTTTGAGTCCATGCAAGTGCAAAAGATTAAAATGTTTTTAAATACTATAACAGCAGGCAAGTCTTGGGTGCAATGAAGCTGTCACTCTCAATGTCAATATCCTGGTCTTGCAAGTCTCTTGTGTAGATGCAAAGGAAGCTACACAGCTGGATGTATGCTGAGTAGTCACTGAAGTATAGCTGAGGAACCACGAAGGGGTCCAGTTGAAAGGGATTGTGGGGATGGTGTACAGCTTGAGGTCATTGCAAGGTTTCATTGACTTCGTGATGTGGGGTGGGTATAAATGGAGGTGGACTTTGTTATTCAGTCTGGTTTCTGGCAGCAAACAGTCTGCTTTGTAAGGGCTGAGAATGACAAGCATGTTTCTTTGATCCTTCTTTCCAAAAACAACCCATTGAACAGGATGCAAGCAGTTGTCCATCTTGCCAGAGGATAAAACAACTGTAGTGCAGAAGGCCTTTGTTGCCAAGACAAAGAGGCTCCAGACATGGGCTTTGTTCATCAATGCCAAAGTCACCTTGAAGATTTCAAAGATCAGGACAAAGGCTTTGGTGTGTTTAGCAATGACACCTTTTTCACGAAGGAAACAACATCCTGATCAAGCGAATGCATTGCAGGTGATGACCTCAGGGATGGATCCACCTGTCTCTCCCTCTCAATCTCATGAATCACCTCTTTTTCCTGTTCTCCATCAATGCTGACATTCTGAATCAATCGAACCCTGAGGCTTTTGCAATGTTCATGAATCTTGGGCACTTTCAGAGTGGATGTATTTGAAGAGTGGGTTGGGAAATAGAGAGAGATGAGAGATTTGGCTTCTGGTTGGAGTCATCCACCCAACAACTATTCTGCAGTAATGTCTTTCTTGCAGAAATGAGACCAAATATGGTATCAGGACATATGATCTGCCCCTTGTTGAGCCCAATGAGCCACATGCTATTGGATGTCCTTGCAGGTCTCATGAATCACCCATTGCAAGATATCTCTGGTGTTGATGGTGTTCTCATCTTCCTTTCCAGTCAAAGTGCAAATGCTCCAATTGATTTTGAGAGGTGCAAAGAACATCACAGAGTGACCATGACCAAGTTTGCTGTTGCAATGGTGTAGAGCTCATTGGTGCAGTTCTGTCAACCTTTGCAGCATGGGAAGGGCAAGGTGTCATGGGAAAGTGATGGTGGCATTGGTCAAGTGAAAAGCTATCCTGTGGTGAAAGACCATGTCTTGCGAGCATGAGGGTGGAAGGAAGGCATGAATGTGTACTGCACAGTAGAAAGTGCCAGACTCTGTGAGTCACCAGACCTAGTACAAAGAATCTCCTGAACACAATTAAGATGCTCTTTGAGCTTGAGATTTTGATAGCATGTGGAGAAATGACACTCCAGACTGGAGGTAGACTCATCACTTTATACGAGCTAGAGCTAGCAACAGAAGAAAATGTCTACATGACATCACACAAGGCAAGCATGGTGACCGATGTTCGGAGTGTGCAAGCCATGGTAGGTCTCGTTGAGACTTGCAAAAGATGGGGTATCATCAACTGAGCTCCAGGGATAATGCAGGTTCAATTTGCAGAGTCGGACAAGGCAAGCATCAGGGATCTCGATGGAAATGACAACATGATTTCTTGATATAACTGGCATTGAATATCTGCATTATTTAACATATCCTAGTTGAATGGCACGACACTGAAAGTAAGTGACAGTCAATACTGAAAATCAGTGGCAGCCTTGGGGAGTGCTGAATAACAGTGACAACAATGTGTCACTGAAAAGACGTGATCATGACAATGTCACTGATTCTTTAGGAATCAGTGGCAATGTTGCTGATTATAAATGATTTTACTTCCCTCAGTGTATATTGTCTCGTTCCATGTTGGTGCCCAATGTACACATGATCTGTTCAGTGTTTCGTTGCTTGGATCGCAGGGTAAACAGCTTATGATCTAAATGTTCGCGCAGCACGATAGTACAGACATATTGCTCTTATAGTAAATCAAGAGACGAAATCGGTGAATGCCTATCTTACACCATCTCTTGAGAAATACAGCTACCGTGTCACATGTCTCAATATAAATCATTCTAGAAAATAAGATCGAGGTTGGTCAATTACTAGTACTCGGTTGAATTGGAAGGGAAAGTGAGTCAAACGCACATCAATCATGATTCATGACGTTGCTAGTGTCAAAATCCCTTTCACTAAGCAATCGCCCGTCGAGAAGTTTTCCAATATGAGTCGGAGCGAAACCTATTCCTTTTCTTCGAAGGCTGACCAATACCCTCAACGAAGGCAGTGGCGAACTCGTGAAGGTCTTGCCGGTCGCTTTCAGGTAGAGTGGTCGGTTCTTGGGTGCGATGAATCCGTCGCTCTCCACGTCAATGCCTTCTTCCTCCTTCAGGTCTCCTGCACAGACGCAAAGGAAACGGCACAGCCGGATATATGCCGCGTAATCACTGAAGTAAAGTTGTCCAGCGAAGGCGTTGAGCTGATCGATAAGAGCCCAGGGAGAAGTCCAATCAGCGGGAATCGCAGGAATGCTGTACAGTTTGAGGTCATCGCAAGGTTTCATAGATTTGATGGTATGAGGTATGTAGATGTGGAGATGGACATGTTTGCTCATCCTGATTTCTGGCATCAAGCTATTGACTTCTTGGGGGCTGAAAATGACGAGTAGCTTGCTGTCGGCTTGCTTGCCAGAAACGACCCACTGGACAGGACGCAGATACTCGTCCGTTCTTCCGATGGAGGAAGCAACTGTCGAACAGAAATCCTTCGTTGCCCAGAGAGAGGGGCTCCAAACGCGTGGTTCCTTTGTAGCTGCAGATGTCGTCTCGAGACTCTGGATGAGTGGAATGAAAGCTTTGCTCTTTGGAGGGATGGTGCCTGTCTTCACGAAGGCACCAACTTCCGGATGAACTGAATGGGCCACTGGTGATGCCTTCGGAGGCCGCTCCACTTCCCGCTCCCTTTCGACCTCATGGGCGACCTCCCTTTCTTGCTCCTCGTCCATACCGACATCACGAAGGGACGAAACGCCTAGACTCATACAACGTTCGCGAATCTCCGCGACTTTCAGGGGGTTGCGATTCGAAGGATTGTGTGGGGCGTAGAGATCGATTAGAGTCTTCGCTTCCGGCTGAAGCCATCCCTCCGACAGTCCCTGCGGAATAAGCTTGCCCCTACAGAAACGTGTCCAAATGTGGTATCGTGATGTGTGGTCCATGGCTTGTTGTGCCCAGTGAGGAGCACGTTGCTGAATGTCGGTGCAGGTCTCGCGAATTGCCCAGTGTAGAATATCAGCGACATCGATCACATCCTCCGGACCCTTTCCAGCGATAGAACGGATACTTCGATCGACTTCAAGGGATGCGAAAAACATGACCGAGTGACCGTGCCCAAGCTTCCGCATCCGCATACAGCCTTGAGTGACGAGAGATGAGATTGGCACGTAAAAAAAGACACGACCAAACATACCCTGAGCCAAACGATCCTTCGTAACCTTGGGGCCCAGAGTTACCGCCGCTCGGAACCCATTCGGGAGCCTCATGTCAGTACCCCGCGTATGAGCGTCATCGAGATATATGATGCACTGGTCAAGCTGCTGCGCAAACGGTGACGATAACAGAAGCTGTGTACTCCCATCTCGTGTGAGCACCGTTAGCTCGTCGTCCTCGTTGAAATAGACGGCAGCAAAGGCATCCTGACTGAGGTCAAGCCAGGCTGCGGCCAGCTCGTGGTTGCGAAGATCCAACATTTGAGCGCCAACATCCAGCAGAACCCGGATCCCAGGCTTTTGAGCAGCTACCATCTTGAGGAACTGCTCCGTGCTGCGCCGCTCGCCATTCTCGTGGGTCGTGCGCAAGTAGAAGTTGTTCTCTGGCTGAAGAAGATAAGAGAGCACTCTCGCATTCGTTCCCCGTTGATGGTTGGGGTCATGCTGGGTTATGGGCGTGGGTAGCAGATACCGCCCGTCATTGGTTCCTGAAAACCCTGAGACATGGTTCAGCTGGTGATCTCGACGGGGACACTAAAATGCTCACCAGTTATCAGCCGTTCTCGACGTTCTGCAAGGTCCCAACCAGAGCACGAAAGCTTCGATGGAAACTCCTTGGCTTTCTTAGGAAACACGACTCTCGAAAGGTAAAAATCGATCGTTGCCTGGTTTCGAGAGAACAGGCGGACAAGGTGTGTGTTCCACTGCTCTGAGGATTTGATGTTGACTCCACTCAGGCTCCGAAGGGAATCTGGAACCAAGTGGCACCCTTGAACCCAGAACTCGTAGTCTGCTGATGGATCGTCTTGTTTGAGTAGAAGTTCGAAGCAAACCCTCAATTGCTCCTCGTTGAGACCACCATAGTAGTAGGAAAGACACGTGAGAATGATCGCGACGTCTGGGTGCCCAAACTCGGCTCTTTGGGCAGGCACGTCCTTCGCTCGATATGGGACAGCAAGCATGGTGCGCTTCAGGGAGAGGCCGTAGTCTACGCGCCATCTCCTTTCCTTGAATGCGAACAGAAGGATGCCAGTAGCCAAGAGGCCACGTAGCAGGAGCAAACCACTCCAAAGAGTACTCGTCCGGGAATATGCTTCTACCATCTTGAGTGTCGACTGCGGGACATCTTTGCAAGATATGAAGTCGGTGATTGCAACTCTGAGCCTGGGGGGTAGCTGTTCAAAGCTAAAATTTGGCAGGAGACCGGCCATGGCATCTTGCACTATACGCGAAATCAACTCCTCCCCTGCATCACCTTGCAAGACGCGGAAGTGAGGGAACGACCCGGGCTGTAGGCATTCGTACTCGATTCCGAAGGGGAACGTGTCACGGAGAGCAGTCGCGTGCTTCTTCACAAGGCCGAGAATTTGCTGAGTCGTGGTCCATCTCTCTGGAAATCCTTCCATGTGCTGCTGAAGCCCGATGGTGTACACGATTTGATATCGGACGTGGAGAATCTCATCGCTTTCATCCAGAATATCCCGAGTATGAGAATGAAGCCATTTCTGAAGAGCCAGGAGACGGTCTGCGACGTCATTGAGATTGGTCCGAGAGAGCTGCTTCTCCACGCTCACTAGTTTGAGCGATAGGATATGCTCGGGTTGGGCGACCAGAATGCCTTGCTCGCGCATACATTCTGACATGAGCTGATGGAGGGCGTCAACTCGTCGAGGGTCAAGCTCGAGGGAGCGGGAGAATGGCAGGTAGTATATGCGCCGGTTGGCAAGTCCGCCAAGGCGATCAACAAGAAGTTGGAACATCTGAGCCGTCAATGCCTTGGGAACGATGACGCGGACCATTTGTTTGCCGTCTGCAAGAGCAGCAACACAGATGGGGACAATCACAGATGATTTTCCTTCGCCCATGTTGAGTTGCATGGCTGTATTCCCCCCCGAGCGCGGCGATATCATCTGGGTAGCAACCTTGACTTGCACGGGTCGAATGAGGAAGTTTCCTTGTAACTGGTATTCGACGACTTATATTAGCGAGTATACGCGCTCATACAACGACGTGCGTACCTGGATTAGAAGCCAATCCGGATGCTGCTTGGCATCCCACCCATCGCATCCCTTACTCTCTAGTTCCCTGAAGAACTCTTCGTGGAGGTTGTCCAGCCGCAGTTGAAGTAATCTTCTGGCGCGCTGAAGATCTAATATAAGCTGGGCCAACTTTACAAGGCACTTTATCCAGTCGTCAGAGAGTTTGATGGGTGAGCGAGAGGCAAGACATCGGAGAAGCGAATCTGCTGTTATGCATGGCCATCCACCGGACTGCCTAAGAACGTGCTCGTACTTGCTTTGAGGACCAAGCTCCACCTTGAGGCAGCGCAGGCTTTCCGTGAAACGATCTTTGCACCGGACGTAGTGGGTGCGGAGTGTCTCGATGGTAACATCCTCAGGCTCTACTGCTACAGCTCTTGCGACAACGATAGATGTCTCGTTGGCAAAATGCCTTGCGCTGTTACGCAGGTTGGAGGCATATCTGCTCTGAAATGGATCTTTAGCGTTCCTCTGAACCACAGTGATCAATTCCTGCAGTGGTGCGGATCCCACCGAGGCCGTCCCCTCAACCCCGCCGGCGTAACAGGGCAACTTTTCACGGGCAGGTAGTGATGGTGCTGGTCGAGCGAAAAGCTGCCCAGTCGTACGGGACCATGGTCTACGAGCATGCATACGGAAGGAAGGGTTGAAGGAATACCGCAGAGAAGGAGTTGGGTGAATATGCGAGCGCGCATCGCTCAGGATCTTCTGAACCCGAATGAGGTGCTCTTTGAGCATAAAATTTCGATAACAAGCGGCGAAGCGACTTTGGAGTTTGGAGATCAAGGCCAATACATCGTACGAAAGATGGTCCAATGAAATCGGTGGGGGAGTCTCAGACGGCCAGGCCTTGAGCAGCTCGTCGACCGTGTCTTTAGTGTCCGACTCCAGTCTGTCGTCGTATGATTTGCGTTGCCGTTTTCTCAGGGCATGGAGTGTTTCGCGAGGTTTCGCGGGGTAAGTGCTTTCGGGGCTGTCTTCGAGGAGGTACGCTGACGCCTGTACATAGAGACGCAAATGGTCGGGATCTGGATGATATCCACATGAAAGATCATATGAACAATAGGGTGGTGGATCCTCCAAGCGAAACTGCGGACGAGTGTCAAATGCAACAAGTATAGGAACCAGATCACTGAGGCCCGGTGAGCGATACACCATTGCGGAGAGGGAGAAGAGGAGTTGGAATCGATGAGACTCATTGCCTCGTCGCAGGGTGTTATATGCCTCGATCCATATAGACGGAAGATCCGGAGCTAACCATGAGCTGTCATAGTGGAAGGATAGGGACGCCTTGCCAAGCACGTCGGCGGTCCATGACTCGACGATGCTGAGTACATCCTTTGGAGTTGTAGATGGTTGGTAGATGGCACGTGCCGCAGTATAAGCGTGATGTTCTGCAGAGGCCAGGTCGACAACATCTCTAGCATCATACCGAGCATCACAGTCTGCCCCAGCGAACAAGCCATGATCATCTATACGAAACACAGTCATCGCACGCAGAGCACTGCGCTCAAAGAGGTGATTGTCGTGTGAAGGAAATTTAGGGAAGAGACGGTGCTCCTGGATCTCGTGGAATAGTTGGAGTCGTTCGCAATGTACCTTGATAGTTTCTGCAGCGACGTAGAGTTCGTGACGCTGGGAATTAACAGGAAGGTCAAGCCAATCCACCTGTTGCATAGTCCTGAGGTGCTGTGGGTACCACGTCCGCTGTGGGCAAAGGGATGCAATCTTGCGCAGAAGTTCTGTATCACGATCGCCAACTTTTGTGATTGAGAGGCAACCGGCCGAGCGCAACAGACATAGTGCCTCCTCCGTGCCGGTTCTGCCCGTCAGGGGATCCGTGCTACATCCACTGCTGGTCAATGCATGCAGGTAAGCACGGTACAGCTTGTTTGTAAGGCTGACATTTCCTGCCAAACAACCAAGCTCGCTATCGACCCGGTAGGTGTGATACCTGATACGATGGAGGGGAGAGTGATGGAGGTCAATGTCAACACGAACATGATGACCATGCTTCTTGAAAGAAACGTCGCCATCAGGGATGAGGACACATCGTGGAGCAAGGTCGATCTCGAGTTGACGCTTTGGACGGAGAACGAGTTGGTTGACGAGGCCAAACAACGTCCCGATGGACTGGTCCTGGTCGTAAACCATACCACGCAGGTTGCGAGATTGAAGATCTCCATCACCATCGACGAAGAAGGATAGGTTGTAGCGGGGCAGAGTTACAGAAAGTTGCCACGATTTGACGTTTTCGGGAGAGGTAACTGGAGAGATGATGACCATGAGGTTTTCGGGAGAATCGAGTGGCTTCAATAGATTCGACACCATGGTCCAGGTTGCGCTCCGCACGTCGACAAGACGATCACGATCTTTGCAGATGCGGTATCTTCCAGGGACGCAATCGACTTGAATCTTCCAATTCTCTGAGCATCGCTCCCAAAGCTTGTTAAGAGGGCGGATTTCGATGACAGACGTAGAGAGATTTAACCAGTGAGCATGATCCTTGACGAGAACAGCTGGTAAGTCCTGTCCCAGCTTTTCCTGCGGAATCAACTGCATGATCTCCGTTGCCTCTTTGTGCTTTGTTCGTACGATGAGATCGTTTCCTTTGAGCGTGATGTGTACCTGTGGGTGAACCATGAATTCTGGAAATAGTCATGATGCCACACACGAAGAGCTCACATGGTGATCTGAGATCATGCCCTGCACCAGATACGCCATCCCTGGGAGGTCACTGGGTATGACGCTGAAGACTCGCTGCATTTTATGGTCAGTTGCTGGCAGCACAAATCTGGGCATTGAGAGCGCATACCTCATCAAAAAGGAGACGATACACCGGATGTTGTACTATTTCTGTCGGCAATCTACTCAGCGGCTTTCCATCCACGAGAAGCGTCCCATCCAGTAAATTGAAGTTCACCCCCTGTGCACATTGGCTGTTGGTTTCCGCTGTTTTACATGAGAGCCAGCGTGAGTTTGGGACAGGCAATGCTTTCCATTTGGAACCAGGACGGTACCCAGGCCAAACCTTGAGGATCGCAAGATTAATCCCTTCATCCGAAGCGTCAGCGTGGATGATATAACCCAGTACACCCTCAAGAGTCAGGGAGAGACGACGGTCCCTTGCAAGTAGTAGCTGCGAATATACGGGAATGTTTGATAACTTGGCTGGGGTATTGTCGTGCACAAAGATGGCGCAAGAGAGAAAGATGTCAATTTCTTGGGGAGAGCGAAGAAGATTTCGAGCTGCGGAGGGACCGACATCGAACGTGCTACGGCAGATGACTGCTGCGTCCCGCAGAAGAGAACGATGTTCTTCATCTGTAGAAGTACTCGCAATCTTGTGCGATAACTCTTGAACCCACCCATAGGTCTTCTTCCGCACCACCCCAAGAAGTCGATGAACCTCTTCCGTGAGGCTTTCGTTTGGACTCGATGCAAGCAAACGAATGAGTAGGAAGGATATGGTGCCCATTGTCACCCCTTCTAGCCAATTGGCTTCGACTTCCGTCGCCAAACCCTCGAGCTCACTCAAAAGAGAAGAGCAAAAGGATGGCTGTTGCAACTCCTGATGCCAAATCAACTCCCCTGTGTCGGTGAATGGTCCAACTTGAGAAGCGGCCTGGGCGAACAGGAAGTGGACCTCATGACGACGGAAAGTCAACGTGCGATCACGAAGTTCTCGCAAGATGTTGAGCCACTGAATGGAACCACCACTTCGCAGGTGCCCGAACGCGATGAATTCGTGGATGGAGAGGTCCTGATCACAGTCTGCCTGGCTGGCTAAAACTTTGTTGGAAGTGTGTGTAGTAGTATCAACGTATCGTTGAAGACTGCGGTATGGGCCGGTTGGAAGTGCGTACGTGCAATGCTCTTTGGCCTTGAGATTGCCTAGTGCGTTGGAGGTGGGAATACGAGCACAGGTATCATAGCCATAGAACGCCAAGCCATTTTGGACGCAGACTCGATCCTCTGTAGTGGGAATGGATCTGTGGCTGTAGTGTGTTTTGACGAAGGGTTTCGTCCACGAAGCAAGTGAGATGCGCGATCTCACATGATGAACATGATAGGGTGACAGGCCATGGTATTGGCCAAGGAGGATATATGGTTCCTCTGGCTCGGGGGATGGCGAACAGATATCCAGCAGAAGGTGGAAGGTGAGAGAGCGCCACATGTTGAATGACACCGGACAATCCAGTTCGAATACAACCACTGCAGCGCACAGCGGCCCAGCTGGCAGTGGCCATTCATGAACTGCTATTGCCATCTCGCGGAGCTGTTTCTCCAGTCGGCACTTATGGCAACGTTTTTTCGCATGATACACGTCGCCTTCCCGATTGACGGCAAAAGCATGCTCGGCGTCTGCAACTTGCTCTGCAAGTTCAGCGTATTTAACGTTGGCTTCGTCAAGCTCAGCGACCTTTTGCTTGAGTTGGCGTTGGGCGGCTGCTTCAATCCGACGTTTAAGAGCGTGGTGGGATTTGGAATGGTCATAGTAACGAACAGCGAAACTGTCAGGGGAGATTGCCTTTGAAAAGACAGACCATCCTTCGGATGAACGGGAATGACGACTGGCAAGGTACAGGAATGCAGAACGAAGACGATCCAAGTTCGTGGCCTTGCGGAGTATGAGAGTCCGTAGTAAACCTATGGGGACTTCTGGGGAGTAATCGGCGAGCATGGGGATCGCCTTGACGACTATCTTGTCAAGGGCAATCCAAAGCTCAAGCGTCGTTAAGAGCATGATCGATGTATGCTCGGGATTCTTGTCATATATCTTCTTAGCATAAGAGGAATACGTGCTTGCCAGGATCTCCAACTTCTCGCATGCTTTGTCAGGATCCGTGACACGTCTCATCCAAGCGTCAAGTCCTTTCTCGACAGCTTGCTCGACGTCATATAGAGCAACACGTGACTCGGCTTGGTATGCTTTCTCGAAAAACGCCCCATCCGAAGATAAAAAATCATTGAGGGTGCCTCGGCAATGATGGTCAGGTTTGAAATGAGTATTGGTAGTAGGGGTGTTTTGGTTTGCGAGAGATTTATGGATATAGTTGCGACTGTTGGAAAGCGACGACTGAGTATCTCGAACAAGGTCAAGCTTGGAAGGTGCCCAGACAGGAGATATGTGTTGAGCAGTCTGCACCATTATCCATCTCTCCTCAAGGATCAAGCGAAGGTGGTTACAGGTCTGCAGCGCCACAACCGACAACCAGTCCGGCACGGAAGGGCCAAGCTTTCCTAAACGTCGGCTGATCTTGGTGGATACGAAGTGGAGTAGATCATTGGAAAGGTCCGCATGAATCGCGTTATCTGCGAGATTACACATGAAGAATATCATGAACCTCTTGTAGGTATCATGGCCGAGAGTGGACCTTTCGAGCGATGCCTGCAGTACAACTCTGATGAGAAGCCAGAGAGATGATCGCCGCCAAGGCAATCGGGAGTTGTTCCATACGACATCGTCACCCAGACGTTTGGTGATACGAACGATGTCAGCAGGACGGCCGACACCACGTAAGATGCCAGTGAGAAGTTCAGTGATATACTGGGGATGCGTGGTATCTCGATCTTCGACAACAGTGGTTTGCGCTTTCAGAGTGGTTGCAGCAGAGTCAAGGACGTCTACATGCATGTGCGATAGGAAGTTTGCGAGTTCAGCTTGAAAGGTCTCGTCATCGAAGACGTTGTTGGGAACCTCGATGGCGGGTCCAGGATAAGAGCAAGTCAGCTTCCTTCGCGCAGCCATGACAGCATGAGCCATTGGAGACACCTCCATGGACTCGTAAATAGTGACGCGCTCATTTTTCCTGAAGATAACAGCCGCATTTTGTGCGCGTATCAGAAAGGCGAGGGTATCTACATGACTGATTATCATCTTGCGAAACGCAAGAAACTTCGGAAGCGTACCTCCCACTCTCATTCTGTCGAATTGCAATGCGACTTCATCTTTTTCCAGTTTTTCGTACTGGACACTCGCGCAGAGATTGTCCAGCATTTTGGTGACATGATTCCACCGAGGCAAATCTGCGTCGCTGATGTGCTTGGTATAAGCACGCACAGCAGCGCAGACTGCACCAGCTAGAGAATGTTCATTGAAAACAGTGTAATCGCTTTCGCTGGGAAGCTGTAGTGGACAGAATACATGGGTCACGATGTACTGGAGCGCGTGATCGTCGCCAGGGTCAACAGGGAACTCCATGGGGAAACGATATGCGGGAATTGGCTTGGATGTTGATTAGCAAGCGTGGAGGTTCGAGGAAGGTTGGATACGGGCTGGAAAGGGGGGGCTGGAAAAGGATCAGCGGGAGCCAGGGAGGGCGTAGACTTTATCGCCCTCTGAATCGCCTGTGGCGACATATATGTCCCAATTCAGACCTTGGGTATCAACGGGTTGTAAACACACGTGCAGGATAACGTTACCACAACCGTAACAAGCCGGCCAATCAGTTTTTGGAACTGTCCAAAAGGCTGGACTGATCCCTTTTGTGGAGAGACATGAATAAATCTGCAATTGAAAGCGGTTATTGAACAGTCGTAAGCCGAAGGAAGTAAAAATATTACTCGCGTGCGGGTTCTACGTTTCTTGGGTCGGAAAATTTTAGGAGGACAACCAATAGCGCGAGATCTCTGAGGTTGGATCGGTTTCAGGAGCCATCTATTCCGAGTCATTTTGTCCATTTTGCGCCGTTGCCAGTGGATGGATAGCGTTTCAGTTCAGGTTGCGCAATCGCGGCCTCAATTAAAGGATGCTTGAATGCAAGCTCAAGATTACAACGCTGGGATTGTCTCAAAACAGGGAAGATTTAAGTCAACGATGCTGACCTTGGGATGTTCAAGTTGCTGTTATCTGTGATTCGAAATCTTGACAGTGATAACCACTTGGCAATGGTAAACGGCGTCGATGGTGCTGACTCGCCTGTTGGAATATACTTTCTCACGGTCTCCCTCAGCAGCGACTCGGAGTGCTGCTATTCTACCAGCATATCGTGATGTAGGCTCGACAGTGAATTCGAGGATAAAGGTACGTTCTCAACGACGGTCATTCTGTTTCGATAGAAAAACATATCATAGCAAGCAACAGAGATAATTACTGTAAAGCTGAATTTTGATGGTAGGGGAATCACCGTGATCAATTAGAGTTCTTACGGAAGTCTTCACAGCGATGTGCAGTGCCTTCTTATCCGCGGACCACAGCACGAGGCCTCCAACGCTTGCATCGAATGATTCGAAAGGTTTTTCATTGATCTTTCCTATGGTGACCTGGCGAAATCAGTCACCCAGAGCCATCCCAGAGTAATATAGTAAGGCCATGAGAACCTGGTAAATCCATCGCCCCAGTTCCACGATGTTGACCGGATCGTCACCGAACCATATGACATTGAAGAGTGTACATATATATGGAACTTGGCGAGTGGTGCTTCAAGTTCGATTGTTCCATGTATTACTAGTACGTAGCGCCTGCCAGGGATTGAATGGCTTTTCGTCCAGAACTCGTCCACCTGATGTTCAACAGCACTGAGATTCATAAGTCCACCCACACACCTCGCAACCCAAGATATCTCGGAGCTCACTCCTGTTGTAGGATTGTCTGATATCCCTGACATTGGGTTTCTTCGAACTCAGGAATAAAGATGTAATATGTAATGTAGATCTCCGTTCCGTGCGTGTTTTACATCTGCGGTGCAATTTGCAGTGTCCTGACTGAGATCGCAACGGCCTATACCCAACCTCGGAACGATCGTTGGGAAGGAGGGACACGCGCACGTAAACATAGTAAGCCTCAATTGTCTGCTTGAGATGACACCGAATTGATCCAATTATGTCCCCAAGACACCAGCGTACTAAAATTGTAACTTGACAAATGACAGTGACAATCGTGGTGTACAAAGTCACCATGTCCATGTGTGGCCGTGACAGGGATCAGTGCGAAGAACTGACAAGAATATGCTGTTACTCTGACAGCCGTGGTTGATATTTCCCCTCAAATCTTGTATCTTCGTCCTCTTCCTTTTTCTATCCCCCAAACTCGGGCGTAGGCACTACCACTGGGATGGCGGATACATCCGACCATGACCTTGCCAACGATGACCCTAAGCCAACATTGACGATATCGGGTCACGATGATACTGTCTATGCGATAGCCTATCTCCCAGAAGAAGAAAGACGGCTCGTTACATGCTCAAAAGACAAGACGGTGCGTATCTGGAATATAGCAACCGGAAAGCAGGAAGGAGTATCGATGGTGCATGATGGGTGGCTGCAGAGTCTCGCGGTCACCCGAGATGGAAGGAGGATCATAACTGGTTGTGAGGACAAAAAGCTGAGGACATGGGACGTGGCGACACACGACCTTGTTGAGGAATGGACGAACGAGGAATGCGACGTCATCACTTGGATTGCCCTGTCCTCGAAAGAGGATCTCATCGCAAGCTGTCAACGGGGAAGAATTATCATCTGGGAGACGGCAGAGAGTGCAAGGGTCAAACATTCGATTGAAACGACCGGAATGGATGTCTTCTCTGCCTGTTTCTCTCCAGACGGGCGAAAGCTTGCATCTGGGCACGAAAACGGAGTCATCTGGGTATTCGACGTGGAGAGCGGCGTGTCCGTCGTTGGACCAGTCGATGCGCACAGGAAGCGGGTCTTGTCCATCGTCTGGTCTCTTGACGGAAAACGGCTCTTCTCATGTTCATCGGATGGCACAATCCGCTGCTGGAGTTCAACCACAGGCGCGGCCATAGGGGAGCCTTGGAAAGCTCATGTTGACTACACCGTGACCCAGTTGTCCATGTCTCCAGACGGAATCCACCTCGCAAGCGCCTCGACCGATGAAACCGTCCGTTTCTGGGACGCCAAAACAGGTGAACCTATCGGGAAACCACTCAAGCATGGAGATCGTGTATGGTCAGTTACATTCTCTCCGTCTGGGGATTTCGTAGCGTGCGATGATGCTGGTCGCGTG